>JBBBDQ010002058.1:335000-525000 GCA_037127315.1 Ascarosepion bandense
GAAAGAAAGAAAGAAAGAAAGAAAGAAGAGAGAGAGAAAGAAAATTAAAGAAAGTGAAAATAAAGCAATAAAACTGAGTTTAAAACTAAAGGAAGGAGCAGAAAAGAGAAAAGGATTAAAAAATGAAGAAAAAGAAAGAAATTAAAAAAGAGAGAAAAGAAACATTAAAGATATGAGAAAAATGATATTTAAAAAATAGACAATTCATAGGAAATTAAAACGAAGGAATAAATTAGAAAGAGAAATGATATATGAATAGAAAAAGAAAAACAGACCAAAGACTGTCAGCGTGAAAGAGAGAGAAAGAAATCTAGAAAAAAGAAAAGAAAGAAGAAAATCAAAGAAAGAGGAGTACATGAGTACATAAAGGACATAAAATGAAAGAAAAATAAAACAAAGAGAAAGGGAACTACTCTAAAAAGAATATAGAAATATATTAACCTGGAAGCCGAAATGAAAAATAAAAATAAATTAAAAAAAGGACAATAAAAAATATGTCACAAAAAAAAGAAAGAAAGAAAGTAATGCAAAAGAAATCAATATAAACCAAACATCTTTCCGTCCGTGCATGGACTACAAACACGACGACGGTACCCCCACGATAAACGTCCAGGCTACAGAAAGCGAAGTTTCTGCAGAGGCCGGACTGACAACCGCAATAGAAAAGATGTTACTACCACAAAAGGTTTGGTCCTGATGCGAGACGCTGTACATATCCTTGTACTTTCAACAACGCGAATGCGGGAAACGGAAATTCCAGCCAGTAGAGACGACGGCTGTTGCTGGATTTTTAACAAAAGGTCGTCTGTTTTATATCCGTGACAAAATTCATGGATATAACTTTTTAATAGACACCGGAGTTGAAATAAGCGTGATACCACCAACACAAAATCAGGAGACTATGCCACAGTCTTATCATCTTCAAGCAGCTAACGGTACCAAAATACCAACTTACGGAGAGAAATCAATATCAATTTCGGCATGCGACGGAATTTTTTCTGGAATTTTACCATAGCCAGTGTAACAACGCCTATATTGGGGGCAATTTTTTTTAGCCAAATTCAACCTGTCTGTCGACATGACTAATCGCACACTTGTGGATAATCAAACTAAGATTTCAGTAAGAGGAATCACCTCGAAATACCAGTCTACTGGAATCAGCTCTGCCTTACTCGAGGACCAGCGACAAGCTGACATCAAAGGGCACACGGACAGATTCGAGCATACACACGGAGAGAATCCAGCAGTTCACACAACAAGCCGAATCCGTATCAGTGAACCTTCTTTCACCCTCTCTTTCTCTCATCTCGCTCGCTACACATAGTCCTACCTTTCCCTCTCACATTCCCAGTTCCTTTCTTTCTCTTTTTTCTACAGCAGTACGGACAATCTCATATTTTGTACAAAAAAATAATTCTTTTATTTTTTTTTACGAAAATAAACAAACATTTATTTTACTTTATTTGTAGTGCATTTTTCTTTTTATTATTTGTTTGAGGGACTTCTTAGCACCCTCTAAAATGGAATACTGCTGTCTTATATGTTCAGGCGCCCCCGCTGTTCAGTGTTCTCGACAGGCTCCAAAGGAGAATCATTACGTGATAGGTACCGACTTTGTGTCTTGACACCAGTCACTTTCTCACCGACTGGACTTGGCTTCCCTTTGTCTGTTCTATAAATATTTTCATGACTTCTCCTCCGACGAACTTAAGCCACTGTTGCTCCCTCCTCAAGAATTTACTCGTCCAACCACATTGGCAACAAGGTTCAACCCATTCACAGTTAGATCAACCAAATGCAGCCGACAATTCTACTCCCTCAGCTTCTTTTCTCGCACTTCCCGCTTGTGGAACTCCATTCCGTATTCTTAACTTCCTGACAGCTATAACTTCCAGGAATTGAAATGCAGTGTCAACACCCATCTCTTATCCACTTGACTCTAGTTCTTTCTACATCAACCTGTATAATTTTTCCTTTCTCTCTACCTTTGCAACTGTCATCACACCTGTATTCCCATCCTTAATTCGCTTCCATATTCTTGCTTTCCTGACGCCTACAACCTCCAGGAATTTAAATGCAATATCAATACCCATCTCTTATCCACTTGACTCCAGTTCTTTCTACATCACCCGGTATATCTTTTCCTTTCTCTCTACCTTTGCAACTGTCATCACACCTATTCCCATCCTTAATTCACTTCCATATTCTTGCTTTCCTGACGCCTACAACCTCCAGGAATTTAAATGCAATGTCAATACCAATCTCTTTACCACTTGACTCTAGTTCTTTCTACATCACCCTGTATAATTTTTCCTTTCTCTCTACCTTTGCAACTGTCATCACACCTGTATCCTCATCCTTCTCTTGTTCCTTCCTCGGACAAACCATTTAACTGGTTCGTCTTTCTCCTTACTCTCATCATATCTCATCTTTTACTGTTATGTAGCCCCCTGCGCATCAGTGGCGTTACCGTCTTTTTTGGGGTGAAACGATTAAAAAAAAATATTTATATATATACGTGTGTATGTGTGTGTGTGTGTGTGTGTGTGTGTGTGTGTGTGTGTGTGTGTGTGTGTGTGTTTATAAATGTAAATGACAATAAGAAAACTGCATTAGTTGCCAACGCGTTTCGTCCAGTGTAGACATTTTCAAGACAAAAAAAAAACGAATTTATTAAAACAAAACAAAAAAAAAACTAATAATAAAATTCTTGCGTTGGATGTGCGTTGTGAGGCAGTCGATATCGGCTCCGAACGAGAAATCGGAGAGCCGAGTTTGAATTCCAGTCAAATTTGTTGCATTCACTTAGGCGCAAATAGTTTTAGTAAAGGTATTAATTCGTTGCTTCAGTTGTGAATTAAATAGCATAACAGATTGAATTCTATAGATTTGGTTGGCAACCAGTCTACGCAGAAATTAATGGCAACCTACATCGGTAATATCATCTGCCCTTTTAGTCATGTATCTTTCGAGACATGGTCGCCCAAGCGTGTATAAAATATGGCACTTAACTGAATATAATAGTTTGAAACATGGTTAAGGCTACTACTAGTCATAAAGTGGGGGATCTGTTTATTATTGTTATGAAGTAATAAACTGATCTCATACTAATTACTACTATATATAATACATCTCTTCACCCTCTTGCTGTGATACAAATAACAGGACAGATTGTGTTCTATAACTGACTGACTGAATATAATAGTCGAGAACTTCTACGTCATAATGTAGAGGATCAGTTTTCTATTGTTATGAAGTAATAAACTGATCCCCCACTTATTATACTTAATATAATAATGTAATATAATCTATCTCTTCTCCCTCTAGCTATGAATTATATAACAGGACAGATTGGGTTCTATTGCCTTGGCTGGCAACCAGTATACTATTCAAAACTTTTACTGGGCATAAAGTGGGGGATCAATTTTATATTGTCATGAAGTAATAAACTGATTCTCCACTAATTAAACTTAATATAATTATGTAGTATAATCTATCTTTCCTCCATCTAGCTATGAATCAAATAACATGGCATATATAAATAAAATGGCAACCTACTGCGAGATAATCTTCTGCCCAGTAAGTCATGTCTCTTTCGAGACATGATCGCCCAAGCCTGTATCACGTCTGGCAATTAATTGAAGTAGCTTGGTATATACGTTTCCCATTCTTTTCCATTACTCTATGCTTCAAATTGATCTCAAACCACCATGAAAGATATTCACTGAACAATTTCAAAAAGTATAATGTTACTGGATGGGGTAAATATTTCTTTCTCTTCCGAAACTCTTTTCAACTTATCGGGTGAAAGTTTTTTGCTAACAAGATGTGGAAATATTATACCGAATCTAAGTCTGCTACTAGGAATATTACCATGTCGTGCTAGACGATATTTTTGCCAGGATCTATCAGGTCTGTGCCGGTTTGTAAAAGGGGCATTTTAAATAATTGTCATGTATTTTATGCATATTATTATGACTTAAACATATCACCATGAAAAAGAAAAAGAAACAAAGAAAGAGAAAGACAAACAGAGACAAAGAAAGAGAAAGAGATAGAAAAAGAGAAAGATAAGGAAAGAGAAAGCGAAAGAGAGGGAAAGAGAAGCAAAGAAAGAGAAAGAGAAAAGAAAAAGAGAAAGATAAACAGAGAGAAAGATAGAGATATAGAAAGAGAGAAAGGAAGAGAGGGAAAGACATAGAAACAAAGAGAACGATAAAGAAATATAAATAGAAAAACAGAAAGAGAGAGAGAGAGAGAAAAAGAAAGTGAAACAGAGAAAGAGAAAAATAGAAAGAAAGAAAGATGATGGCGAAAGAGAAAGAAAAACAAAAATGAAAGAAAGGAAGAGTAACAGAACGAAAGAGAAAGAGAATGAGTGAAAGAAAGATAAAGAGAGGCCAAAACGACAAAGAAACAGAAAGAAAGAAAGAAAGAAAGAAAGAAAGTGTTATGTCGTGAGTAAGAATAAATAACTCAACAACAGGAATAGGTTAATTGTTGTATTCCGTGAAAATAGTATTTACAAAGGCTATTAGTATCCAATACAAGAATAAGGGTTAATCGTCTCAACCGTCGTAACACGTAGTATGAGCAATGGGTACTTCCGGGTCGTCACCGGAAGTCTACGACTGACTTGTCTATCGGCTGCTCGGCACACGCTCTTACGTAGATGCCACCATTACTTTACATAGTAATGGAATAGTCCATTATAGCCGAATAGGCGCGGGCGTCCCAACATTATTACTTAAACATATCACCATGAATAATTTATAACTTTTTCTTTCAGGTTAATAAAGCAACATTCATATTTTACTGCAATATTCTCACACATGTTCTCGCCATTTAAAGAGCACATTATGCATGCTTTACTCTATGAGCTTCACAGAAGTTCCAATGCAAATGCAACGTGTTTCTTGTTGCAAATCTTTGCTTTCCCGACACCTTCGGACACCATTTTTGTGTAGGCTTGTCACAGGTGATGAGAAGTGGATTCTCTACCATAACGTTAAATGTCGGCGATCGTGGATAAATCGAGGTGAAAGACCAGATCAACAAACGAGAGCAGGACTCCATCCCACAAAGATCATGATGAGCGTATGGTGGGGTATTGAAGGGATCTTCTATTACGAACATTTAGACAACAGTCAAAACATTACTGCTAGTCTCTATTGTTATCAACTTTGTTGTTTGAAAACTGCTTTGACCCGAAAACGACCTTCTTTAGTCAACAGAAAGGGAGTCATCTTCTATCATGATAATGCTCGTCCTCACACAGCACTACTGACCAAAGATCTCCTACGAGATTTTGGTTGGGAAATCTTGCCCCATCCTGCATATTCTCCTGATCTAGCTCCCTCGGATTATCACTTATTTCGAGGATTACAAAACCATTACAAATGGCCTTAGATTAACATCCCGAGAGGAGAAAGAACATGAGTTAGATTCATATTTCACATAACAACTCTATAACCTGTCACACTTTCTCATCACTTTTCTCCTATGTAACACCCTGCTCAACAGCGACATTAAAATGCCTTCCTTGTTGGCAATAAGATTATAAAAAAAAGAACGTAAATATATCACATGATTAATTTATAACTTTTTCTTTCAGATTATTAAAGCATCATTCATATTTTTCTGCAATATTCTCACCCATGTTCATTCCATCTAAAGAACACATTAGGCATGCTTTAGTCTGTGAGTTTCGCAGAGGTTCCAATGCAAATGCAACGTGTTTCTTGTTGCGAATCTTTGCCTTCACGACACCTTCAGACACCATTTTTGGGTAGGCTTGTCACAGAGGATAAGAAGCAGATTCTCTTCCATAACGATTAGACGTCGGCGATTGTGGATAAATCGAGGTGAAAGGCCAGTTCAGCAACTCAGAGCAGGACTCCATCCCCAAAAGATCATGTTGAGCGTATGATGGTGTATTGAAGGGATCATCCATTATAAAGTTTAAGACAGTCAAACCATTACTGCTAGTCTCTATTGTGATCAACTTCGTCGTTTGAAAAATGTTTTGTCCCGAAAACGACCTTCTTTAGTAAAAAGAAACAGAGTCATTTTTCATCAAGATAATGCTCGTCCTCACAAAGCAGGAATGACCAAAGATCTCCTTGGAAAATATGATTGGGAAATCTTGCCCCATCCTGCATATTCACCTGACCTAGCTCTCTCGGATTATCACTTATTTCGAGGATTACAAAACCATTTGGATGGCCTTAGGTTAACATCACGAGAGGAGATTGAACATGAGTTAGATTTTATTTTGCATCAAAACCTAAAGAATTTTACAAGCGAGGCATAAATAAACTCGTTGAAAGATGGAATCAAGTTACAGAGGGCAAAGGTCAGATTTTCAAAAACACAGTTTTTCATTCTCAAGATGAAATTCTAAATCGCCAAAAACTTTTGCGGCGACCTGATATTATGCAAATTTATAAGTTTACACTTCGCTCATATATTAAACTAGCAGCATAGCCCGGCGTTGTTCGGGTGTAGTGAAAGCCTTAAAACTAATCCAAGGTCCTGGAGCTCAGACACTTTGGACGTTGGCACGAAATACTAAAAAGCAATAGTCGTTTCCAGTTAAAGCGAAACCGTAGACTGAAAGAAAACTGAATGGATGTAAGTCAAATTTTCATTTCCTGGTATCGATATCAAATAAGATTTTTCATTGTAAACTGAATTTTGAAGGCTAAATAAGCCCTCTGAGTAAATGGTATCATGGCTACAATTATATCGACTTAGAGCCAAAGCCGAAGCAAAAACTAAAATAGAAGGGCTGAAAAAAATACAGACATACAGGCAGATAAACAGACACACACATACACATCTTTCCTTATATATATATATATATATATATATATATATATATATATATTATCGATTTTCTGCACTATTGTAAGAACTGCAACATTGAAACCTCTGAATATCGTTTCTTATGTCTTTGTCTATGAGTGTATCAAATTTGATTAAAATCGGACCACTTATTCTATAACCCGATTTTTTCGATTATCGATTTTTGATATTTATCAGGGGTACCTCGACACAAAACCTAGCTAAGAACACTCGCAGACGCTTATAGTACAACTGTGTAAATTTTCAAGAAAATCGGTTCAGCCGTTTCTGAATTTATAAGTAACGGACACACACACAGACATACACACACACATACACACACACAGACAAAGTTCCATTTATAAATAAATTTAGACATTGCTGGGATCACTGCTGTTTATGTAGAGAATCTTGATAAATTACAAAGAATATTCTGCAAAGTTGTTGGCCATTTCATGACATTTAGGCTTCGGTTTCAGCGACTTTTCTATAAATATTTTCATGCTACTATTGTTGATGAGTTTTCATATTTGGTACCTAGACATTATGAAATTAACTTTACTTCTAGATTGGTGATAATTTTTCATCATTTTAAAGTTGAAATAGCTAAATGAAACCGTAAGTTCTATGCTAAAAGTTTCTTCTTTCGCACTTCTTTCATGTGGCAAGCTCTTCCGGTTTCTTTCTTTTCAGTCAAGATTGGATTTCAAAAAGTTTATGCAATGACAATCATTACATTCCTAATTCATATTCTTTTTATTGTTTTTTCTCGTCTATAATTTTTTGTTTTTCTCGTATTCTCTTACAGTAATTCCTTGCATGTTATTGTCTTTATTTTTTTTATTTTGGGTGCAATGATTCAAGAATGAAAAAATATAATAATTAGGATGCATTGCACTTATCAGTTGACCATTCACCGGCGCGATGTAGCTTCCCTCTGTCTGTTCTACAAATAATCTCATGACTTCCACTCTGATAAACTTAGGTCGCAGATGTCCCCTCCACAAGAATTTACTCGTCCAACCAGACTTGCAACAAGGTCTCACCCATTTACAATTAGATCGACCAAGTGCAGCAGACAATTCTACTCCTTCAGCTTCTTTTCTCGCACTTCCGGCCTTTAGAACTCCCTTCCATATATTTGCTTTCCTGACGACTACAACCTCCGGGAATTTAAATGCAATGTCAATACCCATATCTTATCCACTTGACACCTACATCTACATCACCCCGTATATCTTGTTCTTTTTATTTCTCGATACCTTCGCCACTGTCTTCAAACCTGTCTTCTCATCCTTCTCTTGCTCTTTCTCTGCTACCCCCTGTAACTGGTTCATCTTTCTCTTTACTATCAGCCTGCCTTAAACTTTACTATCTTATGAAGCTCCATGAGCATCAGTGGCAGTACGGCCTTGCTTGAGGTGCAACGATTAAAAATATATCTATAAAAATGACGAGGGTGGAAGTTGTGTAAGTATTTGTTTGTTTGATAGATTCGACTTAGCTCGACGAGAGTTGCCCTCAGGTGTGGATCAAAATTTTACAACGCGAACAGCACCTTCAGATTTTTCAGAAAGCCAAAATTACGGGTAGAAAAAAATATATATCACCCTATGAAATCAGGGATCAGTTTATGTATCGATTATATTATAGAATCGATCACCCCACAAAATCAGGGATCAGTTTATGTATCGATTATATTAAAGAATCGATCACCCCACAAAATCAGGGATCAGTTTATGTATCGATTATATTAAAGAATCGATCACCCCACAAAATCAGGGATCAGTTTATGTATCGATTATATTATAGAATCGATCACCCAACAAAATCAGGGATCAGTTTATGTATCGATTACATTATAGAATCGATCACCCCACAAAACCAGGGATCAGTTTATGTATCGATTATATTATAGAATCAATCACCCCATAAAATCAGGGATCAGTTTATGTATCGATTATATTAAAGAATCGATCACCTCACAATATCAGGGATCAGTTCATGTATCGATTATATTATAGAATCGATCACCCCACAAAATCAGGGATCAGTTTATGTATCGATTACATTATAGAATCGATCACCCCCACAAAACCAGGGATCAGTTTATGTATCGATTATATTATAGAATCGATCACCCCACAAAATCAGGGATCAGTTTATGTATCGATTATATTATAGAATCAATCACCCCATAAAATCAGTGATCAGTTTATGTATCGATTATATTATAGAATCGATCACCACACAAAATCAATGATCAGTTTATGTATCGATTATATTATAGAATCGATCACCCCACAAAATCAGGGATCAGTTTATGTATCGATTATATTATAGAATCGATCACCCCACAAAATCAGGGATCAGTTTATGTATCGATTATATTATAGAATCGATCACCCCACAAAATCAGGGATCAGTTTATGTATCGATTATATTATAGAATCGATCACCCCACAAAATCAGGGATCAGTTTATGTATCGATTATATTATGGAATCGATCACCCCACAAAATCTGGGATCATTTTATGTATCGATTATATTATGGAATCGATCACCCCACAAAATCAGGGATCAGTTTATGTATCGATTACATTATAGAATCGATCACCCCACAAAATCAGGGATCAGTTTATGTATCGATTACATTATAGAATCGATCACCCCACAAAATCAGGGATCAGTTTATGTATCGATTACATTATAGAATCGATCACCCCACAAAATCAGGGATCAGTTTATGTATCGATTATATTATAGAATCGATCACCCCACAAAATCAGGGATCAGTTTATGTATCGATTATATTATGGAATCGATCACCCCACAAAATCTGGGATCATTTTATGTATCGATTATATTATGGAATCGATCACCCCACAAAATCAGGGATCAGTTTATGTATCGATTACATTATAGAATCGATCACCCCACAAAATCAGGGATCAGTTTATGTATCGATTACATTATAGAATCGATCACCCCACAAAATCAGGGATCAGTTTATGTATCGATTACATTATAGAATCGATCACCCCACAAAATCAGGGATCAGTTTATGTATCGATTACATTATAGAATCGATCACCCCACAAAATCAGGGATCAGTTTATGTATCGATTATATTATAGAATC
Organism: Ascarosepion bandense; assembly: GCA_037127315.1. NCBI lineage: Eukaryota > Metazoa > Mollusca > Cephalopoda > Sepiida > Sepiidae > Ascarosepion > Ascarosepion bandense. Next base: position 344,989 of record JBBBDQ010002058.1, read on the forward strand.
TATCACCCCACTTTATGTTATTTATATCTATATATATATTGCCACTCCCTCTCCCACCCTAATCCAATAGACACATTCTACATTGTTATCTAAATTTATAAAAGTGACGAGGGTGAACGTTGTGTAAGTATTTGCCACGTAAATTAACCATACACTTTTTATTTTTATTAATCGTGAAACTATCCGAGTGAAACCGGGCTAATTCTACTCTAAATTGTATTATTGGTCATTTCACTATAGAATATATTATTCATATTTCTACTATAAAATGTATTATTGATCATTTTGCTTTAAAATATATTAGTGGTAATCTATATCTATAAAAGTGACGATGTAGGACGTTGTGTAAGCATTCGCTATATAAGTTCAGTATATGTTTTCTATTCGTATTATAACTTTAACTAACAGAGTGAAATCGCGCTAAACTGGTAATATATATATATATATATATATATATATATATATATATATATATACTACCATCACTCTATCTACTTCTCTCTATCTATCACTTTCTCCTTTCCAATACTTTCAAGTAAAAAAAAAATACTCAATTTCCTGTACGGAAAAAAGCTGACACAATGTATATTTTTGAAAAACCAAAAACTCAAACTAATTGCCGAGGACCCCATTTTACAACACATACCTCACCTGAATAACTACTTAATAGAACACATTGCACGAAGATCTCACTCTGTACGCTACACCCATAACACCTCTGCTGATAATCACATCGCAAACCTATCCAAATATACTCTCACCCAAGGAGAAACCTCTTTATTAAATAAAGGATTATCATTCTGCCCCTCACAGCCACTAAACCCTCTAAACCTTTGCTACGATATGGAAAAATACCTTCGTAGCCTGAGACTAAAAGAATATTTCTCAGACAACAGATCCACTTCTACCGACAACAACGCTAAACAATCATACTCCAAACTTCCTCTAACGAAAAATAATACCCTATGGACTCCACCAAGCGGACGTAACCAACACTTGGATCAATATGCCAACGAAGCCATACAACATATGGATAACTTCTTAAAAAACAAAGGACACCAAACAAAAAAACACAACCTATCCAAAGTAGAACACTAAGCCATCTATACACTTAAGAACAACCGAAACATAATTATCGTACCAGCCGATAAGGGCGGAGCTACAACCATCTTAGACACCAACAACTATATTAAAGAAGCAGAATCACAACTTCAAAATGACAGGTTCTATGTACCCTTACCTCTAGATCCGACCAGCACTTACAAAACAGAATTATCACTTCTCATTCAGAACCTGAATCACAGCATAAAAAATAAAATATCTTATTCCTGGGAACCCCAAAACAGCAACATTCTACACTATCCCAAAAATACATAAACTCCCCAAGATCATTTCAGAAAAACAGCCCAACATCTCTTCATCCAACCCACATCATACTAAACAATCAAATATTGAAGAAATCTATAAAATTTCAAAAGCCCTTACAATCACACCACCCGGCAGACCCATAATATCAGGCATTGATACCCTCACAGAACTTATATCTGGGTACATAGACAATATCCTAAAACCTTTATTGCCTGACATACCTAGTTATATTAGAGACACCACTGACTTTCTCAACAAATTACAAAACATTAACTTAGTCCACGATGATAATATCCTAGTAACGATGGATGTTACGTCTATGTACACGAACATTCCACATGTTGAAGGAGTATCAGCTTGCCATGAGTTCCTTAAAAGCAAACAACCTAACAACCAAAGCACAGATATATGCCAATTAATAAATTTCATCTTAACACACAATAATTTTAAATTCAACAACAAACACTATTTACAGATTAGTGGCAGAGCAATGGGCACGAAAATGGCATCTAGTTATGCCAATATCTTTATGCACATTCTAGAAAGAAAGATACTAGACAATTAACAATACAAACCATCACATTATTTTAGATACATTGATGACATTTTCTTAGTATGGACTCATGGAGTAGAAAAATTTAAAAACTTTTTTTACTTTCTGCAACAACTTCCATAATACAATTAAATTTCCCATGGAGTACTCATACACATCCGTCCCCTTCTTAGACGTCATGATAAAATTAAACAAACATACACTTTCCACCAGTCTATACAACAAACCCACAAACCAACATCAATTACTACACTTTAACAGTTGGCATCCCCTTAAATTAAAAAAATCTATCGTATACAGCTCATTTCTAAGAATCAAACGCATATACTCAGACCATCCAGATTTTCGAAACAACATTAACAACCTAACAAAGCAATTTCTAAAATGTAAATACCCAATAAAAATAATAAAAGAAGCACTAAATAAAACCATCCACATAAATCGTAACTCACTTCTCACATACAAGAAAAGAAAAAACAACAACCGAATTCCCATGGTTTTTAACCACAATCAACATTCACACACACTTATCAAAAATTTAAAAACATGATTACAAGAACCTCCAATCAAACAAAAAAATCAAAGACATTTTCGATAAACCATCCAAAAATGCAATGAAACAAACACCCAACCTATCAACTATCCACACTTCTAACAAATATCTAGAAAATACAAACCTATCAGGGAATTTAAAATGTCAGAAACCCAGGTGTTTAATTTGTAAACATTTGGTAAACGACACAATATTCTCTGTACCCAACACCAAAATCAAAGTGCCCCCCATACTCCACTTGTGACAGCGAAAACATTATATACTTCCTCTTCTGTTCAACATGTCCCAATAGTGGATATATTGGCGAATCTGGTAATAGCTTTAGATTTCGCTTCAATAATCACAAACTTAATATACGCCAAAATAATCAATATTCCCCAATAGCAGTACATTTCAATCAACCGGGTCACACTTTAGAAAATTGCAAATGTTTACTAATAGACTCCAATTTTAGTTCTACATACACACGCAGAAAGAAAGAAAAATACTGGATTTTAAAATTAAATACAAACATGCTAGGGTTTAGGGACTTAGGTGTTTTGAATCTTTACAAACATTTCAATAGCTAAATATTTTTAGATACATTCAAAAAATTTTTTATCTAAAACAAATTTATAAGTATTATTAAAGATAGGTTTACCTTGACAAATGTTTTTTTTTTTAAAAATCTGTCGCTTTAAACGTCACTTGATGTAAAAACAAACTCTCTCCACAAACGCATCACGTGATGTAAACAAACGCGTCACGTGGTGTAAAACAGACTCTTCACAGACGCTCTCGCGAAATCTCGCAAAATACGTTTCTAATTCAAATTTTAAAATCATTTGTTTCTGATGAAGGACCGAGGGCTGTCTGAAATATAAAATATAGTAATAGAAATAAACAAATACTGTAAAAAACACACATTTTTAAACTCAAAATCTTTTAATATTCTTTCCTATACATATTAAGATAGTATACGAGGATCATCACTGTGTTATATATATATATATATATATATATATATATATATATATATATATATATATATATATATATATATATATATATATATATATATAACTTATACTATTGCAACCAAATACATAATAATTATAAACAAGATGAAAAAACTCTCATAAACATAATACGTAGAAATGTAAAACCAGTCGAAAGTAATAATCAAATTAAACTCATTATATATTATAAAAAGTTTAAAACAATTGACCTCATAGTTTATAATAACCCAACAGGCACTAAACTAAATTCTTTACAAAAAACCAATGTAGTGTACCAATTTACATGCCCATTCAGAGATTGCATCTCTGATACTAATCAGAAACCTAGTACATATATTGGTTTTACCACAACCACGTTCTCCCGTAGACTTACATGTCATCTTTCTGATCAGAGTACTATTAAACAACATTTCTCTGAAAAACATAAACATGTAGGTAATATCAGACAGATTTTGGTTAACAATACGGTGATCCTTACTCATACACACAGTAAGAGGAACCTGCATATATTGGAGGCCATGTACATCAAATCAAAACAACCAACACTCAATAAAATCAACTTTAAAACAGGAAATAACATATTACATTGCATTTGACTAGATGGTTTTGTTGTCATTTCGCGCTATCCCGCGGTATGACGTCATAAAACCGCATCGCAAACTTAAGAACTGCGTTTATTATTTTTGGTAAATATTGCAGTTGCCAAGCGGAGTTTTATGTCAACACAAAATAAAATCGTCGGTGATGGTGGATTTTATAATATTTCAGTTTAAACTACCTCTCTGAAGATGGCTCATGTGAGCCGAAAGCTTAGAAGAAAACCAATAAATAATTATCCAAATGTTGGAGAATTTTTGTCTTTATTTTCAACTGCAATTAAAGCCAAAATACGACGTTTAGAACGGCTCATGATTAAACATAATAGACATTCATTGTCTCTTATATTTAATAGCATATGTCTAGAAAATATATATATATATATATATATATATATATAATGATCACTTAACAACCTAGGTACATGACGGGAAGAGAGGATGGTTCTCATGAAAGAAAAACACAAATTTTACATTACAACATAATGGACTATTGAATGAATTCAAAATTTTATTATATTTGCTAGAATTGCATTTTCTGTTTCTGAGAGAGAGAGAAAGAAAGAGAGAGAGAGAGAGAGAGAGAGAGAGCATAGATGTGACACATTGTTCCCATATATTAGGTACCTTCCCTCATTTTTAAAGTTTTAAAATGAATTTTAATAAATGAAAATTAATCGCTAAATGATTAAATTTACTATTTCCAGTGTGCAAAATTGACACATTTGTAAACAAAATATAATTCTCGGTTTAAAAATTCTGCAAAACATAAAATGTACATCTGCAAGACGATATTTTAAGAAAATAAGATGATTTCCTTTCCCCAAGGTATCCTGATAATAACTAATAACGCAAAGTTTATGAACAGTATTAAATTTCTAGAAATTTCATGAAATTAAGTGGAGCGGGATGTAACAGATGGAAAACAAAAAGATTTTTCCAAGATTTTCCCAAAAATAAAAATTTGTTTAATTTCGTTTATTTGTGAATAAGAGTTAAAACAAACTTCGCAACAAGGAAAACATTCTATTGAACTTGTATATTTCTGATAAGAATATACATACATATATATATATATATATATATATATATATATATATATATATATATATATAATAACTACTTAGACTCTGTAAGAATGCACTCCGTAAATTTATGCCAATATAAACTTTCAAAAAAACCATTAACAAACAGAACCTAAATCCGTTACAATCCGGCGTACTAAGTCGTCGGATAAATGGGGAGAAAAAAAAGAAACCAGCGGAACAAGAACAAACATTCAATATTCCGCAGTAAAAAAAAAAAACAAACGGAACGAAACACAAGAAAAAGTGCTCAATACGAAAGTACTAAAATACAATAGTAGAGCAAAAACAGACGAAAAATCTAAAGTGAGCCAAAACCTACCGCGGTTTCACACTACGGTTCGTCAGGGAAAATGGCTGAATTACTGACGATCCGTAGTTTGAAACCGCGGTAAGTTTTGGTTCACTTTAGATTTTCCGTGTATATATATATATATATATTACAGCCACTTCCCCACCGACGAGATGTGGCCTCCCTTTCTCTGTTCTATAAATACTTTCATGGCTTCTGCTCCAACGAACTTAAGTCACTGGTGCCTCTGCAACAGGTGTTTACTCGTGCAACCAGATTGGCAACTGGGTCCCACCCATTCACAGTTAGATTAACCAAATGCAGCCGGCAATTCTATTCCTGCATCTTCTTCTCTCGCACTTCTCGCCTGTGGAACTCGCTCCCATATTCTTGCTTTCCTGACGGCTACAACCTCCAGAAATGTAAATGCAATGTCAATACGCATCTGTTAACCACTTGACTCTCCACCTTTGCAACTGGCATCACACCTGTATTTCCTCCCTTCTCTTGCTCCTTTCCAACTGGTTCGTCTTCCTATTCACTCTCTTCTACGTAATCTTTTTACTCTCATGTATCCCTCCTGCACATCCGTGGCATTACCGCCTTGCTCGGGGTGATACGATTATATATATATATATATATATATATATATATATATATATATATATAAAACAGACAGATATAGCATCAGATCGTAAAACGGCGCCCATTATCACTTTAACAAAGGTGCGAAAAAAGACAAATCGTACTATCGGTCAACGCACACTTGTATAAACCATAAACACATAGAAACTAGGTAACTATTAAATAACTGTAAATTCATTTGATGCACATGTTATTGTGCAGTATTAACAAAATAACTATTTTATTTTCATTTACAATTATTCACTTGGCAATAAATACGAAAAAAAAGTATGAAATATATCTTTTTTAAAACACTGGGTTGCCTAATAATTATGGCTGTAGTGTATGTCAAAATATTAAATACTAAATATTATTCTAAAATAAATCCAATCTAACATTGTATTTAAAGGTTCCAGGAGTAGACATACGTATTTTCTGATATTGGCATAGTCAGTATAGAAATTAATTTTGAATGTTGTTATTATTACCTCGGGAAGCAATACACTTTCGTTCAGCAGGATTGATTTTACGACTTTTAAACCCTTTGTGAGTTATTTACAACCGAATCTTTTAAATTGTAAAAATATTATTTCTGCGAGTGAATATTGCATTACTAATTTCTTTGAGTGGATCTTTTAGATACAAGTCCTGCTAAGCAGTGGATCTATTAGATACAAGTCCTGCTAATTAAACCTAAGGAGGAAAATATTGATTTATAATTTTCCCAAGGGCATCTGTGCGGAAGGGAATGTAACGGATCCGGCTGGAATTCGAACTCAGCTCTCTGAGTTCTCATTCCAATACTGTTTAGCAGGAAGTCAAATGAAACTGTAGCTGTTGGGTGCGTGTTCTTTGTACGTCGGGAGTCACCAGTATAGCCGTGGTGAGATGGTTGATGTTTATTAATTCGGCCTTGAGTCATACTTAACCAAACTCCCTTCAGCTTACAAGTTTTATCCAGAATTATCATCATCAGAATTAGCAGAAGTTTATTTTTGTTATCATCAGAAGGTTTTCATCAGAAGGTTGTTGGCAGCAGAAGGTTGTAGATTATGTGAATTAGTGTGGATTAGTGTAAAAATAAAATATACATTTTCCATGTTAAAATAGAAGTTTATTAAAAGAAAGGAATAACAAGACTAAGTATGAGTTAAAAGATCAATGAAAAGCAAGTAATGAGTTAAGGGTATCAAGAGTTGTAGAAAATGTTCGTAGTAGTAATTTATTGGAAATAGTTTATTCGTACGTACGTATGTATGTATGAGCATTTGTTTGATAGGAATGTCTTTGGATAGAGAAGAAGAAGTAAAAGGAATCACCACACGAGAAAGAAGTAGAAAGAAAGATGACGATTTTACACGTCATTGTGAATTTTTGTAAAATGGAAGATGGTTGCTTTTAATGACAGACTGTTTTTGTTGACACGGAAGATTTTCAAGCAACAACAAACTCGTGCATACCAGACGCTGGAAGCGAATATCGCACCACAGGTCATGACGTCACAGCTATGCAACGATAACAGTCACTGAATAATAGAGGCAGTTCGTAAATTTGAAATGCGGTTCTATGACATCACTCCGCGTGAGAGACCGAAATGTTAACAGAACCTTATATCTAAATGCAATGTAATATATTGTGATCAGATTGAAATATGATTTTATTAAGTGTGGATTGTTTTGATTTAATATAGACTGCCTCTAATATCTGGCGGTTCTTTTTACTGTGTGCATGTTTGAGTATTAATGTGTTATCGACTAAACATTTTTTAATATAACCTACATGGGTATGCTTTTTAAGAAATGTTGTTTAACTAAACTATGATCAGAAAGGTGGCAGGTAAGATAGATAGATAGATAGATAGATAGATAGATAGATAGATAGATACTGAATAAAATGAGATAGATAGATAGATAGATAGATAGATAGATAGATAGATACATAGATAGATAGATAGATACTAAATAAAATGATATATATATATATATATATATAGATGGATAGATAGAAATAAACAATATATATATATATGTATATATATATATATATATATATATATATAGATAGATAGATAGATAGATAGATAGATAGATAGATACTGAATAAAATAGATAGATAGATAGATAGATAGATAGATAGATACTGAATAAAATGAATAAAATAGATAGATAGATAGATAGATAGATAGATAGATAGATAGAATAAAATGATAGATAGATAGATAGAAAATAGATAGATAGATAGATAGATAGATAGATAGATAGATACTAGATAGATACTAGAAAATAGATAGATAGATAGATAGATAGATAGATAGATAGATAGATAGATAGATACTGAATAAAATGAGATAGATAGATAGATAGATAGATACTGAATAAAATGAGATAGATAGATAGATACTGAATAAAATGAGATAGACAGATAGATAGATAGATAGATACTAAATAAAATGATATATATATATATATATATATATATAGATGGATAGATAGAAATAAACAATATATATATATATGTATATATATATATATATATATATATATATAGATAGATAGATAGATAGATAGATACTGAATAAAATGAGATAGATAGATAGATAGATAGATACTAAATAAAATGATATATATATATATATATAGATAGATAGATAGATAGATAGATACTGAATAAAATGAGATAGATAGATAGATAGATAGATAGATAGATAGATACTGAATAAAATGAGATAGATAGATAGATAGATAGATAGATAGATAGATACTGAATAAAATAGATAGATAGATAGATAGATAGATAGATAGATAGATACTGAATAAAATGAGATAGATAGATAGATAGATAGAAAGATAGATAGATAGATACTGAATAAAATGAGATAGATAGATAGATACTGAATAAAATGAGATAGATAGATAGATAGATAGATAGATACTGAATAAAATGAGATAGATAGATAGATAGATAGATAATAAACATAGATAGATAGATAGATAAATTGGGCTGACTGAGAGGCAAGTGAAAAAGGAAGTAATTGTTAGCATGTAAAAGACCGTGTTATAATGTAACGTGAATTTGTAATGTCGAATGCGCGCTCGCTGTAAAAATGAGAAAATATACCAAGAAATGCAATCATGTCATTTAAGCAAACGCCTATTTCACTACGAAAACAAAAGAAAAAATCATTTACGAAAAACTGAAAAAAAAAAAAGAAAGGAACACTCTAGAGAAAAGAAATGCAATGTTTAAAATTGTTTTCAATTTGTTACAGACTAATATGCTGATTTATTTGTGACCTTTGTCGTCTCATTTATGTCGAAGGACACGCAGAAAAAATCAGAATGTAAAAAAAAGAATTTTATTTTTTTTTTTTTTATAAATGAATGAAAATGATTTGGAAGCGCTAAATGAAAGTAAAAAAAAAAAAGTGAATGAATAATTCCCAAAAAGAATACACGAAAGACATTGAAATTTTAAAACGAGTGAGGAGTAGGCAACGATTTTGAGGAAATTGTAAACAAAAGAAAAATGACGACCAGCGTGAAGTTGTTGGTATGTACGCATGCGCTCATCGTGATAAACGTCGAAATTTGCATTGGCAGTTATTTTGAGAACAGTGGTGGAGAATTTAGTAAAACAGAAATAATGAGACGTTTACGAAAACTGGCATTGAGCGAAAATTGGATGGTAAAATAAGAAATCGGGGGTGAAACAAATGTAGAAATAAATGAAGCAGAAGAAAATGGAGGTAAAAAAGAAATAAGTTGAATGGTAGGTAAAAATAAAAGAAAATTCAGACATTAAAACAAGAGAAGGTTATGGAACAGAAGAAAATGTAACAAAAAAAAAAAAAGGAAAAAGAAAGGAAGAAGAAGAAGAAGAAGAAGAATGAGGATAAGAAGAGGAAGAAGAAGAAGCAGAAGAAGATGAAGTGGAAAAAGAAGATGAAAAATGAGGATAAACATAAGAAGAAGAAGAAGAAGAAAGAATCAGGATTAGAATAAAAAGGAGAAAAAGGAGAAAAAGAAGAGGAAAAATAAATAGAAGAAAAGAAGAGAAAGAAGAAGAAGCAAAATAAGAATGAGAAGGAAAAGGAGAAAAAGAATAAAAGAAGAAAAAAAGAAAAATGAGCATAAGAATAAAAAGAAGGAGAAAAAGAATAAAAATGAAAAAGAAGAAGAAGAAAAAGAAAAAAGATTGGAAGAAGAAAGAGAATGAAGAGGAGAATAAGAATAAGAAACAGAAAGAGAAGGAGAGGAAGGAAGAGAAGAAGAAGAAGAAGAAGAAGAAGAACGAGGAGGAAAATAAGACGAAGAAAATTTTACTTCAATGATAATTTTTTTTAATATATAAAAAAAGAGAAAGAAGTAAATTGATTTTGTATAGCTATATCCATCTACATTCTGTGATCCTCAACAAAAGCTCGTTGTTTTGTCAATCACTGCCCACGACTGACATTACCCTTTCTCAACCAGTGAATCCGGGCACACGATGGCTTCCTGAAAGAAAGTCGGGTGTGCCTCAAGTTAACAGATGAGTCATTTATGAATTAGTTTTTTATTAAAAAGTCCTAATTTTTTAAAAAGCTAGACACAGATTCCGTGTCTAATTAAAGTCTCCGTAATTTCCTATTTTGAAATCGATTGCAAATTTCATAACGTTTAAGAGGGCACGGATAATTCTTTTCTTTTTTTGCCTTCCACTATATTTTAAAGGATGTGCGTTGTGGTGCAGTGGATATCGCCTCGGAACGAGAAATCGGGGAGCCGAGTTCGAATTCCAGCTAAATTCATTGCATTCACTTACGCGCAAATACTCTTGGGAAAGGTATTAATCCGCCTATTCCTTCCAGTTATGGGTTAAATAACATGGACAGATTGGGTTCTATAGCCTTGGTTTGCAACCAGTCTACCGCAGAAAGCAATGGCAACCTACTGCGGGATAATCTTCTGCCTAGTCATCATGCCTCTTTCGAGACATGATCGCCCAAGCGTGTATCACGTATGGCACTCCGCTGACTGACTATATTTTTAAGCCACACATTATCAGTATCTAAAAAATCGCATACACATCATAAATCCTTGTAAATGAAAACTGTACAGTTCATGCTCTTTGGGAATGCTAAACCTCTTTCAAATTTTATGACTATTTTTTCTTTATTAAAATTTCAAGTTCGCCCCAGAGTTTAACTATTTTACAACTGCACCCTGACGTAAAAAAAAAGAGAAAATGTTGAGAAACACAAGCTTATATAATTACGTCTACCCAGGCAATCATCAATTTTTAAAATACTCCACTGGTTTACATCTTAATTCTTATGAGGAGCCCATTTTTAATGTCTTTTGTCTAGTCTATCAAACATAGGTACAGGCACTTATGATACATATGTCGATAAACTACAACCGGGGGTAGTAGAAAATCATTGAGCACTAGACTGTCTTTTTTTATCAAACTCGACAATGTCTCTGTCGTCATGGCTGATTTGTCCTGACACTCAATTTGGTAACAGAAATTATTTTCCCCTTATTTATTCAACAGTTTCTTGCATAATGAGACAGGATAGAATAATGGATAGCGTCTTGGATTGAGGAACCGGAGAGACGAGTTCGAAATTCTCTCGAATTCATTACATTTATTTACGTGCTATCCTTGGGAAAGGTATTAATCCAAATCTCCCCGTTATCTACGGATAAATAATAGGATAAACATCGACTTGAGTGGTGACCAGTCTACTTCTATTCACTGTTTCGGGCTAGACAGATTTTCTGGCTAGAAAGATTTTCTGGCTAGAGTCTACAATTCGAATATCAGCCGACGCATTGAATGTTGTTCTGACATCTGGTCTGGAGATTTGCTATGTATCTAAAATTCCTGAAAAAATCCAGAAATGAAAATGTTATAGGTACTGACATGGCGTGCTTTGTGTAACAGGCTCCAGACAGAATATTTTCCCATCACGACAATTTTGACATCTAAGTGAAGGGCTACCCGTTTTCTTTCCTGTATAGATCAATGAATTGAAATTTTTTCTTTTGTTGTTCATAAAACAATATTAATAGTAATAATATTATCTAGTATTTCGATTAGATGAAGCATTATAATTCTATTTTTTACTAGGATCTCATTCATTTTCATTTCAATTGCTTTATTTCTAATACTAATATTAGTAATAGTAAAATTTTCTTAACTTTTGATAAGGTAAAACATTGTCACGTATTATTCATTTTGTAGTCGGGTTTCCTTCATCTTTATTTCAATTTCTTTATTTCCAAGAATAACATTATTGGTAGGAATATTTTTGGAATTTGGATTAGATGACGCATTTTCAATTATTATACATCTTTCATCTTTCAGGCGAGCTATCCCACTGGAGTTCGAATTCCAGTTGAATTCCTTGCATTCACTTACGCACAATACAAATACCCTTGGGAAAGGTATTAATCCGTCTCTTCTCTCCAGTAATGGGTTAAATAGCAGAATAGAATTGGTTCTATATCCTTGGTCTACCACAATGGCAACCTACTGTGGGATAATCATCTGCCTAGTCATTTCACTTTCTTTTATTTCCAAGAATAACACAATTGATAATAATATTTTTTTGGAATTTTGATTAGATGAAGTATTGTCAATCATTATTCATTTTTTAGGATATCTTTCATCTTCATTTCAATTACTTTATTTTCAAAATAACATTATCGGTGGTAATAATTTTTTTGAATTTTGATTAGATGAAGCAGTGTTAAACATTATTCATTTTTGACTAGGATTTTTTTTCATCTTCATTTCAATTCTATTATTTCCAAGGATAACATAATTGATAATAATATTTTTTTGGAATTTTGATTAGATGAAATATTGTCAATTAATATTCAGTATTGGCTAGAATTTCTTCATCTTCATTTCAATTTCTTTATTTCCAAAAATAATGCTATTAGTCGTTATATCTTTTGGAATGTTGATTAGATGAAGCATTCTCAATCATTATTCATTTTTTAGGATTTTTCTCATCTTAATTTAATTTTTTTGCTTCCACCAGTATTAATAGTAGCATTATTATTTGGAAAGTTTTTCATATGAAACTTTTGTGGGTTATCCGTTATAGTGATGTGTATGTGTGTGTTGAAATAGATTAACTTGATTTTACTTTGTTAGTAGATAGCCCACTTTAAGAGGGGTACAAAACAAGAAAATCTAATTTTACATAGAAACATATATATATATATATATATATATATATATATATATATATATATATATATATACTAGCAGTATAGCCCGGCGTTGCTCGGGTGTAATGAAAGCTTTAAAACTAATCCATTGTCCTGGAGCTCAGACTCAACCTAAAGAATATTTGAAATAATGAAATAATTACGACAATTTACCAATCGCACCTAATATATTGGTAGCTCAGACTCTTTGGATGTAGGCACGAAAGACTAAAAATCAGTAGTTGTTTCCAGTCAAAGCGAAACCTTAGACTGAAAGAAAAATGAATGAATTTAAGTCAACTTTTGATTTTTTTGTATCGATATCAAATTTTCTGCACTATTGTAACAACCTTGAAACTTCTGAATATCGTTTTTTATGTCTTTGTCTATGAGTGTATCAAATTTGATTAAAATCGGACCATTCCTTTTATAACACGATTTTTGCGATTATCGATTTTCGATATTTATGGGGGTACCTTGACACAAAACCTAGCTAAGAAAACTCGCAGACGCTTATAGTACAACTGTGTAAGTTTTCAACAAAATCCGTTCAGCCGTTTCGGAGTCTGTAACTGACACACACCCCCACAGATACACACACAGACAAAGTTCAATTTATAAATAAGTTTAGATATATATATAACAATTGAAATTTTTACAAATAAAAGTAATGTCTTTAGGTTGGTACAAGGTCATTAAAATATTCATAGTAGTAATTGTTGAAAGAGTATATGCGCATGTATGTGTGAGCGTTTGTTTGTTAGGAGTGTCTTTGAAGTCTTCCCCTTAGTCTTTCGGGTACCGTTCAGTTATTAAGGGGTTTGGTGAACAGTGAAGAAAAAGAAGATGAGAGATAAAGAGAGGCTATAATAATACGATCGCTTGACGTTTGCCAAGGGACGTGATAATTATGCTCGTATTTTCTTTACTGCGTCCGTTTTCTTGTTTGGCCCTTTTATTTCGTTTTCTAGTGCACCAAACAGGTCATCTGGTATTCCCACCCGGATATATTTCTGGGCTTCCCACTGGACGGCAAACAAACTTCGCGTCGGCTCGCGAAAAGGGGCCGTAAAAAGAATTTGATATATATATTTTTGAAAATTAAAGATTATTTGAATTCTTTTTTAGAGATTTTCTAGTTTGCTATTTGCCGAAAAACATTTCACATCGAGGTGTGAATTTTCGCGTGTTTTGTGTTCAAAGATTGTACATTCCAGAATTTTTTTTTTCTAACAAAATCAATGAGTCAGATTTGAATTTTAAATTTTGAAATTTTTTTGGTCACTACAAAACAGTCAAGCACCATTCCTTTATTACAAGGATTTCTTTTATCTTCGTTCCAATTGTTCATTTCCATTTTTAGCGTTAAAAGTTGCGTTATTATCTGGAAAGATTATTATATGAAACAGTCAAACGTCATTCCTTTTTTACAAGGATTTATTTAATCGTTATTTCAACTGTGTTATTTCTACTTGTTGTATTAATCTTATTAATATTTAAACTAATGTCTTTCACATGAATTGTGAACCATTATTAATTTCTCTTCATTATTGTATTATATTTTTCTAACCCGACAAAAATATGATTGACATCAAAAGCAAAATCGACAAAAGTATGATCAACATCAAAGGCAAAAATATAAACAGGAACGACAAAAACGTGATTACATTAAAGGTAGCTGGCTTAAAACAACAGCCTGAAAAAAAGGATTAACAGATGTGCCTGGCCATAGATGACACAAGCCAAAACCTGAGAAAGCAATAATGCGTGAAAATTTCAGCTTATATAAGTTCTTGTTATTCGGGTCGAGATGAATACATCGAGAGAACGTAGAAAAGAGAAAGAAGAAGAGAAAACACCCCCACCCCAAATCAACGACTCGCAACAACTCCCTCAAACGTGCGTGATTCTCCTGGATACATATTTCCGCACACAACCGTCACCGAAGAAAAATAAAAATATAAGTTTATAGGTTTATGCATATGTTTTATTATGTATAGGATATGCGTTGTGGTGCAGTTGATATCGACTCGGAACGAGAAAACGGAGAACCGAGTTCGAATTCCAGGTGAATCCCTTGCATTTACTTATGCACAAATACCATTGGGAAATGTATTAATCCGTCTCTTTCCTCCAGTTATGGGTTAAATAATAAAGCAGATTGGGTTCTATAGCCTTGGCTGGCAACCAGTCTAACTCAGGAAGCAATGACAACTTACTGCGGAATAATTTTCTACCCAGTCAGTGATGTCTCTTTCGAGATATGATCGCCCAAATGGTGTATCACGTGCGGCACTCAACTGACTGATACGTTGTTTGTCCAAAGAACCAGGCATTATATTTCATTGACGATTTGGTGCAGAGTGCCTTGCTGTGATTGAAAAAAAAAGGGTAGACTGATAACGAACGTGGCTGCTATCTATGAGGATACTGGACGATCGTCGTAAGAAACGACATCAAAGAAAATAACATTTTGTTTTATCTGCTCTCGTGTTCATTTACTAGTTTAGAAAAAACATAAAATGGAACAGCATACTTTTCCTAAATTCGTGCAAAGCATTACTGTAGAGTAATGAAAGAAGGCTTGATCAAACATATTAAATGGGATCAGTCAGTCAGTTAAGTGTCATACGTGATACACGCTTGGGCGATCATGTCTCTAAAGAGACATGACTGACTGGGCAGAAGATTATCCAGCAGTAGTTTGCCATTGGTTTCTGCGGTAGACTGGTTGCCGACCAATGCTATAGAACCCAATCTGTCCTGCTATTTAAATCATAACTAGAGAGATGTATTATAATGAGTTGTAATTAGTGGGGGATCAGTTTATTACTTCGTAAGTATAGAAAATCGATCCCCCACTTTATGCCCAATAGCAGCCTTAATCATGTTTCCAACTATTATCTTCAGTCAGTCAGTTAAGTGTCATACGTGATACACGCTTGGGCGATCATGTCTCGAAAGAGACACGACTGACTGGGCAGATGATTACCTTGCAGTAGGTTGCCATTGTGGTAGACTGGTTACCGACCAAGGCTATAGAACCCATTCTGTCTTGCTATTTAACCCATAACTGGAGAGAAGAGACAAATTAATACCTTTCCCAAGGGTATTTGTATTGTGCGTAAGTGAATGCAAGGAATTCAACTGGAATTCAAACTCCAATGGGATAGCACGCCTGAAAGAGAGCGCATGCGAGTTTGCGAGGAGGGTTAAAGAATTTGTTGAGAGAAACAAACCTAACAAAAGAAGTGAAGTTGGCGAGGGACATAGAGTAAGCGAAAGAAATGAGGTTGATGAAGGAAACAGAGTTCTTGGACGAAAATGAATTGACGGGGTAAATGAAGTCGTTGCAAAGCGATGAGATATTTTCGATCTTTTCAGGTTATTAAGATCAGTTTCGACTCCAACCAATGTTAGGCATGTGAGTACTTTTAATGGAATTACTTCATACTCTCTCTGCTTCGTTATATAAATCACATTTAAAGTTAAAGGAACCATTTGGAACTCCAGGTGATACGACTAATATGCGAAGAAAACTTCACGTCATTGTCAACAAATACAATCAGACTTTTAGTTAATTTTTCTCAGTTTCTTTTGTGGACCAGACTTTGAATGACATGCACTGCAGATAAGTGCAGAATTTCTATGTTCAAACATAGTATGGTTGAAATTAAAGAACTTGTAAATGCGGACGTGGTTACCGCCTAAGATCATATGGTCGTGCATTGAGATAAGTACTGGTATGATAGAGCACAGAGAAAATAAAACGAAATTTTAAACATTACAGATCTTACTTTTGGTGTGTGTTCTTAAAAAACAGAAAGGAAAGAAATAATAATAATAATAATAATAATAATAATAATAATAATAATAATAATAGGTGCACTCTCACTTTTTTCTTCCACTGCACTATGCGTTCCTTTATTTTTATTCAAAGATGTTCATCATGGTATCATAAAAGAGATGGTTGATGCCACAATGTCGATAACAAACTTGTTATAAAAAGCGAAGGATAGCTGATCCAAATCTATTTTTAGTTGGTTAGTATGAAGCACAAATTGAACTGAGTTAGCGTTCGAATAAACGAATAAAAAAGTAAAAAAGTAACGAATAAAGGAACAAAAACGAATGATAATTAAACAGAGTTTATGTCCAAATAAAAAGACGGGGGATATTGCTATATCCCCTGCCCAAAATATGAAGTCAGTTATGAATATTTGAAATGCACTTAAAGTGTTCATAGGTGAACATTTTGAAAAACGATTGTAAAAGGAATGTAATATATTTCTGTGACGCGACATAAATATGATTGCCATTAAAAGCAGGACCGACAAAGTATGATCAACATCAAAGGAAGAAAATATGAACAGGGCCGACAAATGTATAATTACATTAAAAGGAGTCGGTTTCAAAGGCAATAGCTGGTGATAATGATTGAAAGATATGCTTGGTCATAGATGACACAATCAAGCAGGAACCCGAAAAGGCAAAAATGCGTGGAAATTTCAGCTTATATAATTTTGGTGTTTTGGACCGAGATGAGAACATTATAAAAACACAGAGAGAATGGAGAGAAGAGTGAAGAACAGAAAACTTCATCGACTCTTGACAACTCTACCGTATGTGTGATTCTTCTCCACAAACCCGTCACCGGTAAAGAACAAAAATATAATTTTATATTTTTATAAATTCGTGTTCCGTCTTCGTCATTTGTCAGCTAAGACGATCGTTGTTTTCAACGAGGAGTTATATAACTTTATTTAACTTTATTTTCTTAATCGTAATTACTTTTTAGACTACACTCAGGATACTACTTGAACAATGTAACTCTATGCCTATGCAACATGCTTGCGTAATCTGTAAATAAAACGGTTAGTGATCAGTGTATGTTAACATTGCTCTGAATTAATCTGAATTAAGCCGGATTAATCTTCACGTAGGTGTATGCATATTCATTACATCAATTTTCAAATAAAAGCTTCAAGAGTCATTCAACTTAGAGAGTGAAGGGAATGTATGTAAGTGTAGGAAGTAGGAAGCAACATTATGAGGATGTGGCAGATAGATAACGACTGACACTGCGCACTGTCGACAATATATGAGTCTCGTATTGTTAACAGGTCATTGCTTGGGCGATAAGGTCTCTTTCGAGACATATCTGACTAGACAGAAGATTTTCTCGCTATAGAAGCCTATAACCGAGAGCTGGAGGGAGAAGCGACGAATTAACACCTTTCCCAAGGATATTTGCGCGTAAGCGAATCAACGAATTCAACTGGTATTTGAACTCGGTTCTCCGATTTTTCGTTCCTAGTCAAAGTAAATCGTCTTAGAAATTGGTTTCATAGCTATGCCTGAAACAGTTTGGTTATTGTTGTGGGATCTCCCCTTTGTATATGATGATGGACTCGACTGAGTGTACACATACTCCTGTCATAGCGAGAACAGTAGTTGCAGTTGACAGTGGAAAGCAATCATAGAGATCCGTTAGAGTTAGCGGAGAGTACCGGAACTGATACGAGTGATACCGAAGTTACCCAGAGACTATAACCTACTTTTCTATCTCCATATCTGTTTTGTTGTTTATTATTTTGTGCGGTTCCTCAACCGGAAGCCATCAAAGTTATGAAATTGCATTTTGGGGGAGAGACTTAGATCTAGACCTAAACCAAGACCTAGACCCCGCCCAGATTGAATTACCACCAGGGAACACTTGACGAAATGCAATGGGAGAATATGGTATGTAGATTTACACTTCAATGACACTATAGTCATGAACGAATAATTTTCCGGCTTTTATTTAATAGTTTTCGAGAGTTCTGATATATAGTTCAGTAGGACAGCAAATGTGCGATCAGCTTTGGCATGGGACATATCTATACGATAAAGAATTGGCTCGAGCCATCAAAAATGGCGGCAAAATATTTATATCGATATGCCGTCTACAATGACAACAACATATACTGTTGAGTATCTTACATTAAGACAAAAATGAATCACTTCAGCCCTGAAATTCATCTATCTATCTATCTATCTATCTATCTATCTATCTATCTATCTATCTATCTATCTATCTATCTATCTACACGACAATGATTATTATAATAGAGAGAATATATATATTTATCTTTTAATTCTTGACGATATAATAATAATTATTGCAAAAAATAATCATGCACTATTAGAGAGCGAACACACGACAAGACCTCTTATAATTTGTAGTCAAGCTTAATAACTGGTAGTAAAGAGAATGAATAGAGCCGACGCCGCCTCGCTATTGTCTCTCTCTTCTTGAGTACAGGAGGATTATATATATATATATATATATATATATATATATATATATATATATATATATCATTTAGCAAGATCAAAATTAAACTTTATAATTTGGTTTCTTTTGGAGAAAACTCTGGAATTTGCCGCTGGAAATATTGTACCCACAATTTTCTTTAATAGTTATATTGTATTATTGCAATAATTATATAATATTAATATTACTTGAATGTAATATTGCATATATATGAGTGTATGAATATGTGAATCTGCATATATTTGTATATGTATAAATAAATGAGAAAATATATATGAGATGTCTATATATATATATATATATATATCTATATATATATATGCATGCATGTGTGTATGACCATATATATATATATATATATATATATATATATATATATATATATGCATGTAAATATATTTTACTTTTAATGTTTCTTCTTATTCAGTATCACATGACCTAAGTACTTTTTGATGTATGTTATCTTCTTTACTAGTTTTTTTTATTATTTTCATGATTATTATTATCATTATTATTATTTTGTTATATTTTTAATATTCATATATATATCAGTCAGTTAAGTGCCATATGTATATATATATAGTAAAGTGTTGTAATTTATTTGAAGCATTGTGCATATTAGTTTTATGGTTAGGTCTTGAAGGCTGTCACAATACATTTAAAGGAAGGTGAAGAAGATTTTGGGTGTTAGCTATTTATTATACATTAATATTTCAAGATAAAAATCTCATCTTTAGAATTGCAGAAGAGCGTGTGTCTGTCCGAGTGAGTCCGTGCCTTTCAAGAAATGGCCATTTCTGGCTGCTGCTAGTGGTGCTGTTCTCATTAATTTTACTGTGTGTTTCTATGCGTGTGTATGAGCATGTATGTGTGTGTGTGTGTGTGTGTGTGTGTGGCGGGGGGTGTTTATGGTATACTGGCGTTGCTCGGGTGTAATGAAAGCTTTAAAACTACTTCATGGTCTTCGAGCTCAGACTCAGTCTAAAGAATATTTGTGTGAAGTTTGGTGAGAATTGGATAAAAATTGTGGATTGGTATAAAGGACATAGAGATAGATAAACAGACAAACACACAAACATCTTGCCTATTATATATATATATATATATATATATATATATATATATATATATATATTTTCGATTTTCTGCACTATTGTAAGAACTGCAACCTTGAAACTTCTGAATATCGTTTCTTATGTCTTCGTCTATGAGTGTATCAAATTTGATTAAAATCGGACCACTCCTTTTATAACCCGATTTTTTCGATTATCGATTTTTGATATTTATTGGGGCTACCTCGATACAAAACCTAGCTAAGAACACTCGAAAACGCTGTGTAAATTTTAAAGAAAATGGGTTCAGCCGTTTCAGAGTCTATAGGTAACGGATGCACACACACTCACACAGACACAGACAAAGTTTCATTTATAAATAAGTTTAGATGTGTGATTTACAGTTGGGAACTTTTTCTGGTCTGATGATATCAGTATATATATATATATATATATATATATATATATATATATATATATATGTGTGTGTGTGTGTAACGTATATGTATGCATGTATATATATTTTACTTTTAATGTTTCCTCTTATTTGCTGTTATATGACCTAAGTACTTTTTGGTGTATGTTATCTTCTTTACAAGTTTTTTAAAAAATTATTTTCATGATTATTATTACCATTATTATTTTGTTATATTTTTAATATTTTATATATATATATATATATATATATATATATAAACTTATTTATGAATGGAACTTTGTCTGTGTTTGTGTATGTGTGTGTGTGTCTGTGTGTGTCCGTTACCTATAGATTCTGAAACAGTTAAACCGATTTTCTTGAAAATTTACACAGTTGTACTATAAGCGTCTGCGAGTGTTCTTAGCTAAGGTTTGTGTCGAGGTACCCCCGATAATATCGAAAATCGATAATCGAAAAAGTCGGGCTATAAAGGAGTGGTCCGATTTTAATTAAATTTGATGGACTCATAGACAAAGACATAAAAAAAACGATATTCAGAAGCTTCAAGGTTGCAATTCTTACAATAGTGCAATATATATATATATATATATATATATATATATATATATATATATATAAGGCAAGATGTTTGTGTGTGTGTCTATTTATTAGCCTGTATGTCTGTATTTTTTTAGCCCTTTTATTTTAGTTTTGGCTTCGGATTTGGCTCTAAGTAGGTATAATTGTAATTCTTAGTCTCAGCCATGATACCATTTACTCAGAGGACTTATTTAGCCAGGAAATGAAAATTTGACTTACATCCATTCATTTTTCTTTCAGTCTACAGTTTCCACTTTAACTGTAAACAACCATTGCTTTTTAGTATTTCGTTCCAACGTCCAAAGAGTGTGAGCTCCAGGACCATGGATTAGTTTCAAAGCCTTCATTACAACCGAGTAACGCTGGGCTCTACTGCTAGTGTATACATATATATTTAGAGCTCTCCTAGACAGTGATACTACCACTTTATGTACACGATACTCCTTTGGATTTTTCTATATCTACACCGCATGTTTATATATATATATATAAATATAAATCCATTGGTAATACTGTGTTTCGCGGCTCCGGCCGCTTTCAAAAACTAAATTCATACAAAAATGAATTTCTTGGATAACTAAAGTTAACCCCCTCTCTTATGCTGCTACTCTGTCTTTTTTTCCCTCTCTTTTGTCTTTCTAATATTTATTCTTCTCTTCCCCTTTTTTCTCTCCCACGTGACTTCGTCAAGACAAATTTAAAATTTTCACTGTTGCCAAAATATCTAACTTTTGTTTCCTGATTATATATATATATATATATATATATATATATATATATATATATATATATATCATTATTATTATAATACATATGATAAGGCCAATGTCCGTCCGTCATACTATTCAACCAGCAATAAAATATATATGCAGGATTTCATTTATTAATAAGATATATAGTATTTCTTTCAGCAATAATTTCATTTAAATAAGTTGATAATCTATACTATCATAAGGCCCTTTCCGTCCGTCACATGATTCAACCAGTAATAAAATATGCAGCATTTCTTTTACTAATAAAATATACAGCATTTCTTTCAGTAATAATTTAAATAAGTTTGAAAATCTATACTATAATAAGAACCATGTCCGTCCGTCACATGTTTCAACTAGAAATAAAATATGCAGAATTTCTTTCACTAATAAGATATACAGTATTTATTTCAGTTCTAATTTTATTCAAACTAAAATTTTAACAGAAAAAAATAATAAAATCATATAAATTGAATCAGTATTTAGAATATTTTAGGCCATGCGTATGAGTCAATGGGGATTACTTGTTATAATAATGACAAAAATACAAGACTTTAAAAATCAGGAAAATAATTACGGTCTCTCCCCAAAGAGAAAAAAAAACAGTTAGTTTTGGCTGTATTTTAAAGTGGCAACTCTACAATAGATAGTCAGTTTTGAGTGCCATACGTGATACACGCTTTGAGCGATCATGTCTCAAAAGAGACATGACTGATTGGGCAGAAGATTATCCCGCAGTAGGTTGCCATTGCTTTCTGCGGTAGACTGGTTGCCGACCAAGGCTATAGAACCGAATCTGTCCTGTTATTTGACTCATAGCTCGATGGGGAAGAGATGTATTTTATTAATAAGTAGTAATAAATGGATGATCAGTTTATTACTTCATAACAATATAAAACTGATCCCCCAATTTATGACCAGTAGAAGCCTTAATCATGTTTTCAACTATTATATTCAGTCAGTTACTTAAGTGCATTACGTGAAACACGCTTTGAGCGATCATGTCTCAAAAGAGACATGACTGATTGGGCAGAAGATTATCCCGCAGTAGGTTGCCATTGCTTTCTGCGGTAGACTGGTTGCCGACCAAGGCTATAGAACCCAATCTCTCTTGTTATTTGATTCATAGCTAGAGGAAGAAGACATAGATTATATTTCATTGTTATATTAAGTATAATTCGTGAGAGATCAGTTTATTACTTCATGACAAAAGAAAATCGACCCCTCACTTTATGCTCAGTAGAAGTTTTCATTGTTCTCAACTATTATATTTAGTCAGTCAGTTAAGTGCCGCACGTGATACACGCTTGGGTGATCATGTCTCGAAATAGACATGACTGACTGGGTAGAAGATTATCCCGCAGTAGGTTACCATTGCCTTCTGCGGTAGACTGGTTACCAGCCAAGGCTATAGAACCCAAGCTCTTCTATTATTTAACCCATAACTTGAGGGAAGAGACGGATTAATACTTTTCCCAAGGGTATTTGTGCGTAAGTGAATGCAAGGAATGCAACTGGAATTCGAACTGGAATACAATAGATATCAGGAAGTAAAAAAAAATGCCATGGGTACAAGAAATATATGGGTTCGATCTCGAAGAAAAAGTATTTAAGTTACGGAGCAATATGGTTCCGCAAGCGAAATGATAGTTTTCTACCGAAATCTTCTTGGTGCTCGTATGATCAGAACCTCATTAGGTAAAGAAACGCATTTGATTTGTGAAATATCGGGGTTTCGTCTTCTTGGCATGAATCACGTAGAGATTTATTGCGGCGGCAAAACCATTAGATGATGATATTTGCCTCACGGTGCATTGTAATTTAGCGAGAAGGACATTACATTTTGCCTCGAATGCGATTTTCTCTCAGCACCATCAGGGATATTAAAGGCATTTGTCTGTCCTTATCAGCCGGGTAGCAGGCGGATAAAGGGAGAAAAAAAAACTAGTAGCTTTCAACAAAGTCTATAAGCGCTCTATTCGGAGATGTTGAGGAAATGGTTTTCGTCCCGTTCAAAACCGCCTGTCCCCCGACCAAAGCAACACCACCATCGCTTACACTGATAAGCCCGATATTGTTGGAAGACCTCGGAAATTGTGAGTCTATTTCAGTCGGCAGTCGTGCAGAAACCGTGTCAGACAAAGCTGATCTCGTTTCGATTCTGGCCGCTATGAACGCCAGCTGAAGTCGTCGTCGACTGTCGATTGTCCGCTAGGCCGAAAGCTAGGCGTGTTTTTTAGCATCGTCAATTTAACTTCTATCGTCACGGCGAGATTACATTTATGTCCCGCAGTTTATTCGACGTGAACAATTAAATCAGGTGTTTGTTTAGTCGGCCAAAAGATTCCCTATCCGAAATATTTCTGGCGTCTTTCTCCAAAGTCGGTGATAATTTTACATGTTCATACGCGAAGGATATAAGTTTGTGCGGCTTTCTAGCAAACGACTTAAATTAAAGCGACTTTCTTTCTTACCGTCTTTTCTTCTTTGCGTTTATTATAATAAACTTTATACTTTATACCCCTTTCTTTTTTCTTTCCTTCTTTCTTTTTTTCTTTCTTTCTTTCTTTCCTCAGCCTTTTCAACAAATGCTCTTCCTTGGATGACGATATATATATATATATATATATTAAAATTCTGAATTCTACATACCTATATATGATATGCGCTAAAATGTCTGCCGAATGCCCATAGTCCAGGGGTAGAGTCGCCGACTGACGCCATTTCGGTCGGGTTTCAATCCTGGGTAAAAAAACAATTGGAGTCTAACCGGACTGAGGGTCTGTGATACGGCGAAACAGATCTGTCTGCAGATGACCATATATATATATATATATATATATATATATATATAGGAAAGAATATTAATAAAAAGTTTTGAATTTAAAAATGTACTTTTTTTAAACAGTATTTGTTTACTTTTACTTTTAAAAAAAGTACATTTTTAAATTCAAAACTTTTTATTAATATTCTTTCCTATACATATTAAGCCAGTATACGTGGATGATCATCACTATATATATATATTTATATATATATATATATATATATATATATACACACACACACACACAATAAATAAGAACGAAGAAAACAATTGCAACGTTCAAAACATTAATTTAAAACAGTGCTCAATAGAAAAATAGAACAATGAATATTTATTATTACGTTAGAACATTTGCAAACTACAAAATTGTACATTTTGTTTCAACATTAAAACAACAATGTCTCATCAGGTAAATTAAAACGTTTCGTGACATCATTGTTAACTCCCTGATAAGACATTGTTCTTTCAATGTCGAAACAAAACCTATATGTATGAAATTTTTTTTAAGTTTTTTTTTTTATACCTAGCGGTATCTTTATTTAGTTTAAATTAATTGACCTAATATTTAAAAAAAAATTATTTTAAATCCTATATCTTTTTATTCCCTTTAAAAATAATTATACCTTTTTAAGTAAAAAGCCTTTTTCTAATACTTCAACATTTTTGGGAAGTTATGTTTTTGAATATGTCCAGCGTCTGTAATATATAAATTTTTTTTTCTTTCTTTTTTTTCCCTCCCTTTCTTTGTCTCTCTTACCTCCCACCTTTTTTTCTGTTTTGCTTAACCTAATATCAATTCAACACGCCATCTGTTCCTTTTACGTTACAATTCTCTTTCCTTTTTTGCGAACCCAGACGATGCCAATTTTTCTTTTCTTGTTTATTTAATTTTATTTTATTTTATCTTTTTCTTTTTCTTTCATTTTAATTTTTTTGTAAATCTATTTAAAAAGGAAAAATAGACTGATTTTCTTTTCCAGTTTCAGAAAGGATGTTTTTGTTGCTGAGATGATGTGTTATCCCCTGTGGGGATTTCATATCGAAATGGTCTTTCAACATCCTTGAATTAATCCTATTCAATTTATATTTGCCCTGTAATATTTTATTACATGGAGCTGTCTTCCTGTATCATTTTTTATATTAAAATAAAATTTTAATATTAATTAGGATCGGGTTTTTGGAATTTACCTTCCTGCTTTTTCCGCTTGGATTAAAGTATCTGAATTAATATCTATATCTATATATATATATATATAGTCATCCGCAGACAGATCTGTTTTGCTGTATCACAGCTCAGCAGTACGTAAGACTCCAATTGCTTTTAACCCAGGATTGAAACCCGACCGAATTGGTGTCAGTCGGCGATTCTACCTCTGGGCTATGGGCGTTCGGTAAAAGAAGGCAGACTTTTTAGCGTGTATATTCTCATTATACCCGCCCAATTGCCAGAGTGCTCTAATCTGTTACTGAATGATCAATGCGTACATGCCAGAGTAGCTACTGTTTTTTCAAAGTCTACAATTAGGGCAGCGTTTTTGCTGATTCCGTATCAAACTGTTATTTATGGGTAGGTTTGTAATTAGCGGGTACTCAAAATACTCAAATACCTGAATCAATTAAAAATATTGTTCAAACAAATAAATATAAGTAAAATGAAAAAAAATTGCAATTAGCAAGAAAAATGTCAACCAAGTCATATTTGAACGATAATATTTTCAAGACAAGCAACCTTTACAATTAGAATACTTGATAGAAATTGTATTTACTTTATTTGGGGTCTCGAATGTATATGCCGGTAGATGCTACTTCTATGTGCCTAATCCTTTCAAGACTTACGCGATCATGATTCTCGACATCTCCCTATCCCTGGTGGCTCTTAGCACGTTTTCTCCTGTTACAACACCAAACCCCCGATCTGTCATCTACCTGCTCAGGCCCTTCAAATATGTTATCCGCTGCCTTCGTCTGTCTCTTTTTCCCTCTATCTGGCCTGTCAGTAGCAGGTTCTCTAAGCCCTCTTTCCTCATTGCACGTCCCAGGATCTTCAGCTGCCTCAACCTGATGCTCAATATTAATTTTCTTTTCGTTTACATTCTTTCCAACACTTCATCATTGCTCACATGCTCGATCCATGATATCCATAGCATCCTTCTGTAGAACCACATTTCCGCTGCTTAAA
Source organism: Ascarosepion bandense (assembly GCA_037127315.1). Lineage (NCBI taxonomy): Eukaryota > Metazoa > Mollusca > Cephalopoda > Sepiida > Sepiidae > Ascarosepion > Ascarosepion bandense. The sequence goes on from JBBBDQ010002058.1 coordinate 372,407, forward strand.
GTTTTTCTTTAATTTTTGATGATATTGTCCAACATTCACCGCCATATTGAATAACTGACATCACATAGCAATCCAGTACTCTCTTCTTTGTTTTCCTTCATCTTTGATGATATTGTCCGACATTCACTGCCATATTGAAGAACTGACATCATATAACAATCCAGTACTGTCTTCTTTGTTTTCCTTCATCCTTGATATTGTCCAGCATTCACTGCCATATTGAAGAACTGACATCATATAACAATCCAGTACTCTCTTCTTTGTTTTCCTTCATCTTTGATGATATTGTCCAACATTAACTGCCATATTGAAGAACTGACATCACATAACAATCCAGTACTCTCTCCTTTGTTTTCCTTCATCCTTGATATTGTCCAGCATTCACTGCCATATTGAAGAACTGACACCACAAAGCAATCCAGTACTCTCTTCTTTGTTTTCCTTCATCCTTGATATTGTCCAGCATTCACTGCCATATTGAAGAACTGACACCACATAGCAATCCAGTACTCTCTTCTTTGTTTTCCTTCATCTTTGATGATATTGTCTAACATTCACTGCCATATTGAAGAACTGACATCACATAGTAATCCAGTACTCTCTTCTTTGTTTTCCTTCATCTTTGATGAGATTGTCCAACATTCACTGCCATATTGATGAACTGACATCACATAGCAATCTAGTACTCTCTTCTTTGTTTCTAGTGAAAGTTTCCTGTGTCTTAGTAGTTTACTCAGCATCTGGAATGCGACTTTTGCCATGCCAGTCAGCCTTCGTATCTTTGAGTCGCACTTAGAACGCTTCCTAGGCATTTAAGTTTATGTACTTGATTGATTCTAGTATCCCTCACCTCTATTTGGCATTTTGGAAAGCTTCATTTGCTGATGACCATGTATTCAATTTTCTTACAGTTTATTTGTAGTCCGTTTTGTCATTCTCTTCAGCTACCATCTGTAGTACTGTATCATGTACTTATCTTTTGTTGTTCAAATTGTGGCCTTCGATGACAAATACTGGCATAGCATCTAGGGTCCTCAAAATATTCTCACTGTACAAGTTGAACAGATCCGGTGAAAAGACACATCCTTACGTCCTTTTCTCTTGTAAATCTGCTGAATTCGTTACCTGTTCGTATGCAGACAGTTTGCTGCCAGTAGATATTCTTAATTGCTCTTTTAAGATTCTATAAAACTGAAATAAATATAACTTATGGTTCCATCTGCCATTACGTGAGTGCTTTTTTTTTTAATCATCTCACCCCATCATCTGCGTACCTAGGTTGCTTAAATTATGGCCTACGATGACAAATCAAGGCATAAATTCTAGGGTTCTCAAAATATTCTCGCTGTATAAATTCAACAGATCCAGTGAAAAGACACATCCTTTCTATCTTTGTGTATCTGCTGAATTCATAGATTAAAAGAAAACAGAACTTATAAGCTCGTAATGTCAACTACAGGATGTTGATACTAAAATCAAGCAGGTACAGAAAATTAAATACCTCAAAAGTGTTCTAACAGAAAGTGTAATGTTCGAAAATGAGATTCGAAGATGAATTGGCATGGCCAAAGGTGCATTTCAGAAGCGGAGTAGAGTATTGAGAAACAAGAAAAATTAGCTATAAGTAAGGGAGGGAGTGCTGAATTGCTGTGTGGTGTCTGTCCTTCAATATGGCAGTGATTTTTTTTATTCATCTCACCCCATGCAAGGCATTCCACTGCCACTATTGCGCATGGGGCTACATAGGGGAAGGTAAAGAGAAGGAGTGGTTAGACATAGGGAATGTCAGGAGGAAGGTGACAGATGAGTAAGGATACCGAGGATGAGGGTTGGGCAGATGGGAAGAGTGTTTGATAGAATGGGAGCAGGTTAGTGTGTTAGGAGGTGTGTATTGACTTTACATTTAAACTCCTGGGGATTGTAGCCGTCGGGGAAGCAATCGTGTGGAAGGGAATTCCACAATCGGGAAGTGCGAGGAAAGAAACTGTTGGAGTAGAAGTTGCGGTTGCATTTTATTTAAAATATAAATATTTATTAAATATTTATATCTTATAGTGCTATCAACAGTGTATCATCTCCGTACCTTATGTTATTGTTGTGGGGAGTTACCCACTTAATAATGGACTCTTTTTTTCCCTATATTAACCGAGAGTTAATTACTCTCGAGGACAGAGCCGGGGTGACAGAGACACTGGTTTCCAGTACGACTTCAGTTCAGCTCAGCCTAGTCTGTCTGTCGGTAACATGTAGCCAAGCTATTATTACTTTTTCTCTTTGTATCTCTTTGTGTCTGTTTGTATTCTTGTTGACGTAATACATGTTTTTGACCTACCACCGTGTTGACTTACCATTTTATGGTCCCATACCAGGTCCATATCAGTTATTCAAATTGTGGCTTCCGATTACAAATCCTCGCATAACATCTAGGGTCCTCACAATAGTCACGCTGTACAAGTTGAATAGATCCAGTGAAAAGACACATCCTTTTTTTACGTCCCTTTCTATTTTTGCAAATCTGCTGAATTCGTTACCTGTCTGTAGTTCCGGCAGTTTGCTTCTAGTAGAGATCCTTGATTACGCTAATGTCTTTCCTAAAAATATGGAGGCTGCTGAGCATCTAATGCTTAACATAGGGCAAAAATAGGGACCTTTACTCAAAACAGTAATCTAGTAAAATGATGTTTAATAAAATTAGAAAAAAGGCCGGATTTTAAATAAACTATTCTTTTTCAGAAATTAATAAGAAGCTTTAATATTGTTCTTACAAGCAGACATCTTATCTTTTTTTTTCTTTTTTTTTTTTGAATACCCGGCATCGTAAACATCTTGAAACGGTCTAAGTGCAGCCATGGGATAGGCAAATGTCACACAAAAACAAATTTTGCGTATTCTTGTAGAATTCTTAGCGTAAACATCTTCGGTAATATAAACAGATATCATTAAGTAGATGAGTGATTGTTTCCTAATCCCAGATGCTTTAATCTTGGATTTGAGAGATATAAGGATGGGGTATAGACCGAGTATCTATGCGACTCAAAAATTTGACTAATGACATTATTTTCCACTTACACGATTTAAGGGGGAGTTATGGCTCAAGGAATGAAATATCAACACCTCACATGACGTAATGTCTTCTTGTTTTCTTCCTCTTAATTACGTCACCTATTTTTCTGACATTAGAATCCGTTTTCAGGAAAAACTTTGGGGATTTAAGCTTCCCTGACCTCATCAAAGTTTATGACAAGCCTGAAACAATATTCCAGCTAAAGTTTATTCTTTTGACTTTACAAGCCGCCACATTTTCTGCTTTATATCACACAATGGCCGATGAAATGATGACCCGTTTGACCTGTCGCCTTACATCTGCAAAATTGTTTTGATCAATTCAAAATATCCAGCGAGTTTCAAAGATTAAAAAAAAACCCATATTCTTGCTTTCCTGGCGGCTACAACGTTTAGGAATTTAAATGTAATGTCAATACTGATCTATTAACCACTTGACTCTAGTTCTTTCTTCACCACCCCGTATATCCTTTCCTTTCTCTCCAACTTTGCAACTGTTATCACACCTGTATTCCCATCCTTCTCTTGCATCTTTCTAACTGGTTCCTCTCCCTCTTCACACTCTTCTAATTAATCTTTTTACACTTATGTAGCCCCCTGCACATCTGTGGCATTAACGCCGTGCTCGGGGTGATACGATTAAAAAAAAAAATTTCTCACCATTTCTTAGCCGCGTTCATATTGCGATCGACAATAAACAATTTTGTCATCTATTAACTTATTTTTCTCGTCACTCATATTGTAATCTGCAAAATTAACAATACCACAAGTAACAATTTCCCTCACTCCATTGTATTAAACCAATATATATATATATATATATATATATATATATACGTGGAAATAGGGTTACATAACGACTCAGAATTTGAGATCGTAGAGCTAAGTTTCAATTCTAGCCAGTTTCAGTATATTTCTTCTTCTTCTTCTTCTTCTTCTTCTTCTTCTTTGTGCCCTGCTCTTTTAGGACGTAAGCGATCATGACTTTCGACGACTCCCTATTCCTGGTTGCTCTGAGCACACTTTCTCCTGTGTCATCACGCAACTCCCGTTCCGTCATCCACCTGATCAGGTCCTTCAAATATGTTATCCACTGCTTTCTCCTGTCTCTTTTTCCCTCTATCTGACCTGTTAGTATCAGGTTCTCCAAGCCCTCATCCCTTATTGCACGTCCCAGGTGTTTCAGCTATCTCTCTCCGATGCTCAGTATTAATATTTGCTTACATTTAAATAACGGCGGGAATGGTATCAGTACATGCTTCCCAGTTATGGGTTAATTAATAAGACCTAATTAAATTGGAACAAGTTTATCTCCATGTATGACATCTATATGAAAGCTCTAATTAAATTGAAACTTTCATATAGATAATTGGAGTAGAGAGATCTATCTATCGCCCGGTTCACACTCCACCCACGTCTATTGAACAGGTTAAGAGGCTCATCCCTTGTTTTCTGTTTAGGATGTGGTTTCCGGCTTTCTCTTTTCCAATCTTCTCATTTTTGTTTTTTTTTTTAATTAGAGTAGATAGACTAAACTATCGCCCGGTTCACACTCCACCCACGTCTATAGAACAGGTAAAGAGGCTCATCTCTTGTTTCCTGTTTAGGATGTGGTTTCCGGCTTTCTCTTTTCCAATCTTTTCACTTTTTCTATTTTTCAATTGGAGTAGATAGATCTATCTAACGCCCGGTTCACACTCCACCCACGTCCATTGAACAGGTTAAGAGGCTCATCCCTTGTTTCCTGTTTAGGATATGGCTTCCGGCTTTCTCTTTTCAAAACTTCTCACTTTGTTTTTTTTTTTTTTTTTCAGTTGATGTAGATAGATCTATCTATTGCCTGGTTCACTATCAAAAGTACTATTAAGAAAACAAAATAATAAAGAACAAGAATTAAGAACGCAAAATGTAACGATTGATATTGCATATATATTTTCAAAGATCAAAGCTGACTGGAAAGCAAAAAGTCTGAAGAGATTTCATAAGCGTCAAGTCTGATGGAAGAAACTTTTAGCATATAACCTACGGTTGCATCTTGCCAATTCTATTGTAAAATGAGGACACATTACAGCCAATTTAATACTGCATTGAAATTTATAAAGTCTTGGCACCGTTGGAGTAAGTTAATCGGTAAAATTATCATGAAAACATTGATTGTAGGTCATTTATGTAGTTGTCAGTTTGACCTAACCGAAACGATTAGTCTAAAGTAAAGAGTTGTGTCATTTAAGGTCAATAAATATCTCCTAACTCACTAACTCGCATCCATTCACTGAAGCTTTTTTTTTCAATCTACTCCACCCACATCCTCGGGATCTTCATCCATCTATTATCCTCCTCCTGACATTTCCCTATAACTAAACCCTCTTTCTCATCACTTTCCCTTGTATAACCCCATGCGCAACAGTGGCAAAAGAATGCCTTGCTTGGGGTGAGATGATTAAAAAGAAAATCTTGTTTCTGGGGGATAAACGTATATGAGTAGATAATCCATTTATTTTAAACGGTATTTATTCCGTCTAGCGTCTTGCGGACTCTAGTGAATTTAACAAAGAAAACATGCTCTCGGTAAAATTCGAACATGTGTCCCATTATTCAGAAGAATCCACTTAATATTTATGGGGAGCTTTCCAACAAAATAAGGTTCTATTTTGTCTTCATAGAGATGTTCAGCGTTTTATAAAAACAAACAAACGAAGTGTCGACCCATAATAATATCCACTAAAATAAAGTTTTAAAAAATACAAACAGGTATTAAAACATAAAGTAAAAAAAAAACATGAATTAAAACAGGAAGCAGTCCAAGCATGGATTAAACCTGAAGTAACAGAAAAATAGATTAAAACATGAAGCAATACAAACATGGATTAGATTAAAACGTGAGATATTAAAAACGGATTAAACATGACGTAATAACACAAACATGGATTAAACCATGAAGTAAAACAAACTTCGATTAAAACATGAAGTGACACAAACTTGGATTAAAACGTAAAGTAACACAAACATGGATTAAAAATAATGTGACACAAAAATCAATGAAGCATGAAGTTATACAAACTTCGATTAAAACATGATGTAATACAAACTTGGATTAAAACATGTAGTAATACAAACTTGGATTAAAACATGTAGTAATACAAACTTGGATTAAAACATGTAGTAATACAAACTTGGATTAAAACATGTAGTAATACAAAGTTGGATTAAAACATGTAGTAATACAAAGTTGGATTAAAACATGTAGTAATATAAACTTGGATTAAAGCGTAAAGTAATACCCCTGAAGATGATCTCGGAAAGAGATTGAAAATACTTGGACATCGTGAGAAATGAATGACAATAACATCTGTCAACGTTACAGCTCATTTCTGACAACTTTCAAGTATAATACGCGAAAGATTATCCGGGAGTATAAACGGATTTTATTAAAAATAAGCAGACATAATGTTTGCAAACAGTGACGCATTTTATCCGTTAGGATTTCATTGAACAGTTTTATGTAGTGTTGTTTTGACAACACATGCGCATGATCGAGAGATGTTTTAGTACCAGATTCTCCCGTCCATGCGCGTGTGTAGCCATCACTTCGTCAAAAAAACCCTGTTGAAGGAAGTCTTAACGAATAAAAAGCGTCCCAAGTCAACCTTTTCTTAGTTAGTGCCAAAGTTGTTGATTATTAGAGCAGTTTACTAGTTGTATTTTGTCATATAAATGCTATTCCAGTCATGACGATTTCAAAGTTTAGTGAAGGCATGATGTCTTCACTCTGCGTAAAACTTCAAAGTTGGCATGATTGGAATAGCTCAGCTAGGTGCCAAACATCTCCAAATTGACTCTCTCTCTCTCTATATATATATATATATGTGTGTGTGTGTGTGTGTGTGTGTGTTTTGGTTGATGTAAAATATGTTTACGTGTTTGCTGCAATGTGCAGTTGTTTGTCCTTAATAAGACTTGGAAACTAATTCTGCATTTTCCTACTACTCAACAAAGACAATTCTGACATCTTGCATGTTGGCGTATCAAGGAAGCAAGGCTATTTTTCCGATTCACCACCCTTTCAGTGCCCGAGCGAACACAATTTAATCAATCAATGAAATTATATATCAATCGCTTTTTCATCGATTTATCTATCAAACTGAGTTTTCCGCCAGTTAGACTGCCGTGTGTGTAAAAATCGATCTTATCCACTCTGTTTCTGGTCATCCGAATATAGATACGTACACCCACTACACACACACACACACACACACACACACACACACACACACACAATATATATATATATATATATATATATACACACACACATATATATATATGTGTAGTGGGTGTACGTATCTATATTCGGATGATATATATATATATATATATATATATATATATATATATATATATACCCACCACACATTGTTTGTATATATGTGTGTTTGTGTGTATTTGTTTGTTGCGTGCGTGTGACTGTTAGTGTGTTTGCATGTAAATTGGAAAAGGGGGCTACAACTTGCAGAATGAATTTAGAATGGAAACTTTCAATGGTAATTATCAGGCGAACTCAGTGAAATTGAATGACACACAAAACATTAATCCATACTGTACTTTCGTGTTTTTATCTATCTATCTATCTATCTATCTATCTATCTATCTATCTAAGTCTCTTCCCTATCTATCTATCTATCTATCTATCTATCTATCTATCTATCTATCTATCTATCTATCTATCTATCTATCTAATCTCTCTATCTATCTATCTATCTATCTATCTATCGATCTATCTATCTATCTATCTATCTATCTATCTATCTATCTATCTATCTATCTAAGTCTCTTCCTATCTATCTATCTATCTATCTATCTATCTATCTATCTATCTCATTCTGTATCTATCTATCTATCTATCTATCTATCTATCTATCTATCTATCTATCTAAGTCTCTTCCCTATCTGTCTAAGTCATTCCCTATCTATCTATCTATCTATCTATCTATCTATCTATCTAAGTCTCTTCCCTATCTATCTATCTATCTATCTATCTATCTATCTATCTCATTCTGTTTTTTTATCTATCTATCTATCTATCTATCTATCTATCTATCTATCTATCTATCTATCTATCTATCTAAGTCTCTTCCCTATCTGTCTAAGTCTCTTCCCTATCTATCTATCTATCTATCTATCTATCTATCTATCTATCTATCTATCTATCTATCTATCTATCTATCTAAGTCTCTTCCCTATCTGTCTAATCTCTCTATCTATCTATCTATCTATCTATCTATCTATCTATCTATCTATCTATCTAAGTCTCTTCCCTATCTGTCTAAGTCTCTCCCTATCTATCTATCTATCTATCTATCTATCTATCTATCTATCTATCTATCTATCTAAGTCTCTTCTCTATCTGTCTAAGTCTCTCTATCTATCTATCTATCTATCTATCTATCTATCTATCTATCTATCTATCTATCTAAGTCTCTTCCCTATCTGTCTAGGTCTCTCTATCTATCTATCTATCTATCTATCTATCTATCTATCTATCTATCTATCTATCTAAGTCTCTTCCCTATCTATCTATCTATCTATCTATCTATCTATCTATCTATATATCTATCTATCTCATTCTGTTTTTTTATCTATCTATCTATCTATCTATCTATCTATCTATCTATCTATCTATCTATCTATCTCATTCTGGTCTATCTATCTATCTATCTATCTATCTATCTATCTATCTATCTAAGTCTCTTCCCTATCTGTCTAAGTCTCTATCTATCTATCTATCTATCTATCTATCTATCTATCTATCTATCTATCTATCTATCTAAGTCTCTTCCCTATCTATCTATCTATCTATCTATCTATCTATCTATCTATCTATCTATCTATCTATGGATCTATCTATCTATCTAACTATCTATCTAAGTCTATCTATCTATCTATCTATCTATCTATCTATCTATCTATCTATCTCATTCTGTTATTTTATCTATCTATCTATCTATCTATCTATCTATCTATCTATCTAAGTCTCTTCCCTAACTGTCTGCGTCTCTGCCTATCTATCTATCTATCTATCTATCTATCTATCTATCTATCTATCTATCTATCTATCTAGTCTCTTCCTATCTATCTATCTATCTATCTCATTCTGTTTTTTATCTATCTATCTATCTATCTATCTATCTATCTATCTATCTATCTATCTATCTATCTATCTATCTAAGTCTCTTCCCTATCTGTCTAAGTCTCTTCCTATCTATCTATCTATCTATCTATCTATCTATCTATCTATCTATCTATCTATCTATCTATCTATCTAAGTCTCTTCCCTATCTACCTTAGTCTCTTCCCTATCTATCTATCTATCTATCTATCTATCTATCTATCTATCTATCTAAGTCTCTTTCTCTGTCTAGGTCTCTTCCCTATCTATCTATCTATCTATCTATCTATCTATCTATCTATCTATCTATCTATCTATCTATCTATCTAAGTCTCTTCCCTATCTATCTATCTATCTATCTATCTATCTATCTATCTATCTATCTATCATTCTGTTTTTATCTATCTATCTATCTATCTATCTATCTATCTATCTATCTATCTATCTATCTATCTAAGTCTCTTCCCTATCTATCTATCTATCTATCTATCTATCTATCTATCTATCTATCTATCATTCTGTTTTTTTATCTATCTATCTATCTATCTATCTATCTATCTATCTATCTATCTATCTATCTATCGATCTCTTCCCTATCTATCTAAGTCTCTTCCCTATCTATCTATCTATCTATCTATCTATCTATCTATCTATCTATCTATCTATCTATCTATCTATCTAAGTCTCTTCCCTATCTATCTATCTATCTATCTATCTATCTATCTATCTATCTATCTATCTATCTATCTAAGTCTTCCTATCTATCTATCTATCTATCTATCTATCTATCTATCTATCTATCTATCTCATTCTGTTTTTATCTATCTATCTATCTATCTATCTATCTATCTATCTATCTATCTATCTATCTATCTATCTATCTAAGTCTCTTCCCTATCTGTCTAAGTCTCTTCCTATCTATCTATCTATCTATCTATCTATCTATCTATCTATCTATCTATCTATCTATCTATCTATCTATCTATCTATCTATCTATCTATCTCATTCTGTTTTATCTATCTATCTATCTATCTATCTATCTATCTATCTATCTATCTATCTATCTATCTATCTATCTGTCTATCTATCTAATTGGAGAGACGATTTCGAATTTCCATCGGGTTTTTAACATTTAATTACGCGTATGTATCTGTCGGAAGCTATGAATTCAATTTCCTCTTGCTATGGATTAATCAATAAGTCTTGCATTTGGTAAAACATTTGTTGTTTTCAGCCATATTATACATGCAGTATTTGATAAAAGTTTTGTTTTTATAATCTAAAATAGCGTTCGCTTTAAATGACCCACACGTTTTTCATATGCCGTAAAACACGTTAATATCTATCTATCTATCTATCTATCTATCTATCTATCTATCTATCTATCTATCTATCTATCTATTTCAGTCTCTTTCTTATCTATCTATCTTAAATTTTTTGTTAAAGATGATCACATGTAGCCAAATTAGTAATCGCTAGTAATCGGCTTTTTTCTGATGCAATTAGGGAGATACATAAGATTTTTCCTGTATGAGTTCGGTAAGTTTTCCGCACTAAAAAGTCTCCATCCAGTCCAACTAAGATTAAAGTAAATGCTTAGAAAGACTAGCTATAATCGGACACATGTACCCACAACATATCCATTATAATAACAAAAACGACCCATATATACATTCGAACTCCATCTAAATATCAAACCGCTTTTGCTAAATATTTCTGGGAATTAAAAGACAGAAACCTTTTCTTCCAGACGGAATGGAAGATTATGCGTACCTCCCAAACCTCAATACTTTTCAGAAGTAATTTTTCTTTAGATGAAAATATAAATAATCAAATTTATTAAAAAAATAAATTATTAAACCAAAGAAATGAAATAATTATTAAATGCCGTCATAAACATATATCTAAATTACATGTTAATTAGAATTTTTTGTTTATCCTCTCTAATTCATTTTCAGTCTCCATTTCTGTGTTGATTATTCCTTGATAGAGATAATTTCCAGCTTCTTCTCTTATTGAGGGAATTGGAGATGCTTTTATTTTATGTATTTGATACGTATATGTTTATTTGTGTGGAGATGAGTCTTTGAGTAAGTATGAATTTATTTTATACTTTGTGTATGTATTTATAAGTTTGTGTGTATATTGTTTTTATTTGTACGTGTGAGAGTGTGTATCAATAGTTCAACTCTTTCCCTCCATATATGTGTGTATTTCTATCTATCTATCTATCTATCTATCTATCTATCTATCTATCTATCTATCTATCTGTTTGGGAGTCACGCTTTTCACACACTCTATGTGACTCTTCCATGGTATACAAATAATCCTTCCTACACAGAAAGGATTGTTGTTGTAGTTGTCAGAGTTGGTGTTTGTCAGATCAGTTGAACCGCCGCTCCTTTGTCAGCTAGAATATAGATTTATTACCCGGACTTACTTCTGAGTATATATTTGACTCCTATCTAACAAGTATTCCTGAATCTACTAACCGTGTACAGGTTTTATATATTTTGTTTAATATACTTACATTTTTTCTGTCATATCTGTTTGGTGTTATTATTATATTGTGTGGGTTTCTAAACAAGAATCCACAACAATATATATATATATATATATATATATATATATATATATATATATATATTAATACTTAGTTTTTGGTCCTAATAGGGTTAGACCAGTACATTAATATGTGTTCGATACAATTATATTGTAGAACTTTTGAATATTTTCCATTTTTAAACGAGTTATTCCGCTACACAGGTTTCTACCGTGAGTGGTGTCTTTAGGCAATTTTTAATAACTGATTTTACCTTTCACCGTTTTTCTTTTAAAGAACGCTCTTGTAACGGTGTTTTATTTGAAATTTATGAACGCACAATGTTTAAATTCAAATGAATTATGACGTTTTCATCCATGGTTGTATGAACCTAATAGGTATTTCTTAGTGTGGATGCATTCTGTCATAATTTCTGTTCTTTCATTTAACAGTTCGTATTTATTTGGTTATGTCATAATTTCTCATTTTTCTTCTTGGCACAGTCTACATATTTGTAGTAAATATATATATATATATATATATATATATATATATATATATATAATATATATTTACTACAAATATGTAGACTGTGCCGATAGTATATATATATATATATATACTATCGGCCACAATTATTAGGCCACCCCAGTGTTAAAAAATGATGTATTTCATACTATTTTTTAATATTTATTGCCAAGTGAATAATTGTAAATGAAATTAGAATGCTTCTTTAGTTAATACTGCACAATAACATGTACCTCCAATGAATTTATAAATATCTAATAATTACCTATATTGCAGTTTCATCAGTGAAAGAATGACTAAAATTTAGGATTCATTCGGACGAGTTCAACTTTTCTTCCTTGCTTTGTAAAATTTTGCAAAGTAATAATAACAAAAGAACCATTCTATTTTCATTTTGCAATAAATACTAAAAATAATATGAAATACAACATTTAAAAAAAACTGGCGTGGACTAATAATTATGGCCGATAGTGTATTTTTTATGTGTAGTTAATGTATCGTCTTTGTGGTGACAAATCCTGTCTATCGTTACCTAATGTTCTGATTAAATTAATGTATTTGAATTTTTTGTGGTCGGAAGATATGTGTTGAATCCTACCGGTCTTAGTTTATAACCAAATTTGATGATGTGTTGAGGTTCCATTTACGCATATCATATTAATATCCTTTGAAGTCTCTATATACATCACTAATATTTTATATTAAATAGATCTTTTAGGATTATCCTGTCTGTTTAGGGATTTGACATCATTGCGCGTGCGCGCACACACGCACACACACATACACACACACACACCGCACAGACGGAGATGAATATATATATATATATATATATATTTTTTTTTTTTTTCTAAACATATACTGGTAAATATAAAAGACCATGAATGTCTATTATGTTTAATCATGAGTCGTTCTAAACGTCGTATTTTGGCTTTAATTTCAGTTGAAAATAAAGACAAAAACTCTCCAACATTTGGATAATTTTTTATTAAATTAGTTCTAAGCTTTCGGCTCACATGAGCCATCTTCAATTTTGGAGAATTTTGTCTTTCTTTTCAACTGAAATTAAAGCCAAATTACGACGTTTAGAACGGCTCATGATTAAATATAATAGACATTCATTGTCTCTTATATTTAAGAGTATATGTTTAGAAAATTATTTGCTACCTCGATACACTATATATATATATATATATATATATATATATATAGGCTGTATACCTTCATTCAAATATCTTTTGACTTTGTGTTTGAGCTTTGTTTAATGGCATATCAACCTGTGTGGATTAATGCAAAAAAGATAGGGTTTTAATGTCTGTTTATAATGAAAAGTTAGATTTAGTCAGACATTGGAGAAAAATTTTTTCTTTTTCTTTTAGAAATCTGAAGATGTCTTCTAGTTTTATATTCAAAAATGTATTGCTGGTAATAATTTTTTTTCTTCAAATTGCAATATGGCAATTTTTTTCTTTCAAAAATATGTTATGGTAATAATTTGTTTCATTCAAAAATGTATATTTTTCAGTAAAAGTTTATTTTTATGTATATATGTCTATAAATGTCTATTTTTATACTTTCATAGTGTTTTAACCCCAGTTTGGGGGGTTAACTATTTGCCCATAGCTGGGACCCTAACAAGTGCTACCACGCCGGATCAGGGTGGACCTCGGAACAACAGCAATTAAAAGGTGATTTCATGCTCCTCACAACCTCCCAATCAGAGGCCTTGCTTCGGGTTGCAGTTTACCGTCATACCCAGGACCTCAAAAATCCTTTACTGAATAATATAGAATTTTTTCTACTTTTTTCTTTTTAATCATATCACCCCAAGCAAGGCGGTAACGCCACTGATGCGCAGAGGGCTACGTAAGAGTGAAAAGATTGGAAAAAGAGAAAACCGGAAACCACATCCTAACCAGGAAACAAGGGATGAGCTTCTTCACCTGTTCAATAGACGTGGGTGGAGTGTGAACAGGGCGATAGTTAATCTGTCTACTCCAATTGAAAAAATAAAAGAAAAGAGTGAAAAGAGTGGAAAGGAAAAAGCCGGAAACTGCATCCTAAACAAGGAACAAGGGATGAGCCTCTTCACCTGTTCAATAGGCGTGGGTGGAGTGTGAACCGGGCGATAGTTTAGTCTATCTACTCTAATTGAAAAAAAGAAAAAAAGAAGAGTGAAAAGAGTGGAAAAGAGAAAACTGGAAACAGCATCCTAAACAAGAAACAAGGGATGAGCCTCTTCATCTGTTTAATAGACGTGGGTGGAGTGTGAACCGGGCGATAGTAGTTATTGTTATAATGTACATTTTCACTTGTCTAATCAAATGTGCTTCTTGATGTTGAGGTAAAATTCTTCAAGGAAAGCACCGTGGCTTTTATTTGAAACCCAAGCAAATTTGACTTTTTCGAAGATCGTCGTCGGGCGTAAATTACAATGGCAAACTTATCGTAACTGCGATATAAAATCGTAGTGATTGTGATTCTTAATAGGGTGCGCTTTCTTATACATAGTGATTGAAAAGGAACTTCCTAGGTTATGTATGAGTGGCTCATCCAGAGTATATTTATACTACTGCTAGAGAAGCGAGACTGGAGAGTACCGCGTTTTCACGCGGTAGTTCCATTGACATTGACAGCTCTCTGCCTTCGGGCGGAGAGCATTAACCCCGTCGTGGCTCTGCCGAAGGGTAAAGTCACGACTAGGCAAAATTAGACAGCTATCTTTGGCTGGGCTGTATAAAAAAGGCCTTGTATCACATTTTGCCCTAGTGGGAGGGCAGATAATTACAGAGTACCACTTTTTCTAGTAGTAACTGCCACTGTCACTATCAGCTCTCTGCCTTTGAATTAACCCAGTCGAAGGGTAGAGTCACGACTGGGCAAAATTAAACCGATGTTTTTGGCTGGGTTTTATGGCCCGGAAAACCCACGTTAAAAAGATCTTGTGTCAGATTTTGCCCTAGTGAGGTGGGGGGTAAATAAATACTGAATACCGCGTTTTTGCAGACAGTTAACCGGAGAATACGAGAGTTCAGTGAGAGATTAGCAGTCAGTACACAGTAGTTCATAGTAGCTGTGTGCTCCACAAATTGAGAAGATGACGCGGACATACTCAATATACTACGACCTCACCTCCAGAGAATTGTACTTATACGTTTTTCTCACCAGTATTCCTGGACTACTAATCTTTGTACAAGTCTGTATCCTTACGTTAATACACATATTTTCAATTTCAAATACTGGTCCTTGTTCATTTATTTGTGGGGACCCCATTCCCGGGGTCCAGAACACATTGGAGTTGGTTAAAGGAGAAAGTCCGCTATATCAAGCTAATACTTTAAAATAACTTGAAGAACGAATACAAGACGTTATGTCTTTTATACCCGAGGAGTTCTTGTTGTATAGTGGGTTATCCATTCTTTTCCAGTTTATAGTGGAGAATCCGTTCTAGTGAAGTGTAGTAGTATATTGTTGAAGATTGACTGAATTTGGCCTTGTTGTAGAAAGCCCACTATACGTCATAGAATGATCATAAGTCAAGAAAAGCAAATTGAGTTGAAAAATAACATTTTATATAAACACATATCAATAACGGTTTTACTATTAAAGTAGTACTTGAAGTATAGGTCCAACAGACGTTAAAATGTCCATGGCAATAAAATACTGAAAAGAGAATTAATGCTTAGAAATGTGGGAGCGCTGTAAGTAAGGAATGTCTTTGATTTATTCGCTCCTTAGGTCAGTAAGTAGTTTTGAGACAGCGAAAGATAAGAGGAGAGGGAAGGGAGGCTAGGATAGTAAGCCGCATGACGTAGGTCAATGGGGATATTGATTACACTCTCTCTCTCTCTCTCTCTCTCTCTCTCTCTCTCGTCATTTTGTGTGTGTCGGCCTGAGTCGGTCTGTCTGACGATGCTTTTTGTATCGGCTTTTTATATCTTCTTTTTGGATCGCAGCAGATCAATTGGGATTTCATACTTGGATTTGATTCTGGGCTTCCCATTGGCCGATAAATAAAATTCGCGTAGGCTCGTGAACTGGAAATTTAATATTTAATTAATTCTTAGTTTTCAACCGGAACATCTGCGCGAACCCGGATGCGCACCGACGACTTTTGGTCATTTGCTTTTTGGTCGTGAGAGTGAAAACATCCGGTTCTTCCCTTTTTTTCGGTCTGTATCACCACAGTTGAAATCACTTGAGGCGTTTCTGAAATGCCTTGAAAGACTTGTAGCTAAATCTGGTCCCTATATCTAATAAATAAAATCTCATACTAATCGCTTTCCTCACAATATCAGTTTCTTGTAGAAATTATAGCTATAGCTCATAAATAAATTAGAAGTATTTTAAAATCGTGGCTACATTAGAATTACCCTGTACTTAATTAAATGTAAAATTTATTCATTGTATTTATGAAATGTTTTGCTAAACAGACATTTCTATATATGTGACGCCTCTCTCGAGTCGCTAGTCGTCTGATGGCTTCTACACAGCAGCTATTATAACGGCGCCCCCCCTTGCTAATAGGGAATAAGTGGAAAGGTAAAATGATATGCATTAAAAGTTATATGAGCTTTAATATGATGTGAGTATATATATATATATATATATATATATTAACAATACACCCACTACATAAATTGGTTTTACTACAACCACCCTCTCCCGTAGACTTACATGTCACCTTTCTGATTAGGGTACAATTAAACAACATTGCTAAAAAAAAACAAAAAAAAAACATAGTAATGTAGGTAATATCAGACAGATTTTAGTCAACAATACAATAATCCTCACTCATACACACAGTAAAAAGAACCTTCAGATATTGGAGGCCATCTACATTAAATCCAAACAACCCACACTTAATAAAATCACGTTTAAATCTGGTCATAACACATTACATTGTATTTAAATATATGGTTCTGTTATCATTTCGAGCTCTCACCCGGTGTGACCTCATAGAACAGCATTATAAATTTACGAACTGCGTTTGCTATTTTTGGTAACTGTTATCGTTGGTTAGCAAAGTTTTATGTCAACACAAGAAAAAATCGTCGCTGATGGTGGATGTTTTTATGTTAATGTTCTTGTAAGATGGCTCATGTGAGCCGAAAGCTTAGAACCAACTGAATAAAAAATTATCCAAATGTTGGAGAATTTTTGTCTTTATTTTCAGCCGAAACTAAAGCCAAAATACAATGTTTAGAACGGCTCATGATTAAACATAATAGACATTCATTGTCTCTTATATTTAACACTATATGTTTAGAAAATTATCTGCTGCCTCGATACACTGTACATATATATATATATATATTAGTCATCCACGTACAAGACTGTTTCGCTTTATGACAGGTCATCAGTGTGGCTAGACCTTGACTTCTGGGATTAGTCGGAGTCCCTACTCCCTAAGCCTAAGGCGCATGCAATGAGAGATGAGACATTTTAGCGTGATATATACATGAGTAGAATTGTCGCCTGCATTTGGTTGATATAACAGTGAATGCTAGCCTGGTTGCACGAGTAAACTCATGTGGCAGGGGCACCAGTGACTAAGTTCTTTGGAGCAGAATTAAAATATTTATAGAACAGACAGAGGGAAGTCACATCCCGTCGGTGAGAAAGTGGCTGGAGTCGAGCAGCCAAGTCGGTACCTATCACATTATTGATTCTCCTTTGGAGCCTGTTAAGAACACTGAGATGAACAGTGGGTACACCTGACCATATATGACAGCATTATTCCATAATTTCAAATTATCAAATTAAATCATACAAGCAAATCTGATCTACTACTGAACACCTACAATGAAAGGTCTTGTTGGATATACATCATAAGAAAGTGCGTGTTCCTAAACTATGTATTGATGCAATATATATATATATATATATATATATATATATATATATATATAGTCATCCGCAGACAGACTTGTTTCGCTGTAGCACAGCTCATCAGTACGGTTAGACTCCGAGTTGCTTTTAACCTAGGATTGAAACCCGACTGAATTGACGTCAGTCGGCGATTCTAACTCTCGGCTATGAGAGCTCTGTAGAAGAAGGTAGACTTTTTAGCGTGTATATTATGATTATACACGCCCAATAGCTAGAGTGCTCTAATTCATTACTGAATGAGCGATATGGACGGGTGAAAACGTTTGCTTTCTGACCATGAAAACCAGGTTCAAATCTCCCCATGGTCGACTTATCAAGAAGGTTTGGAGGAGGCCATCCAAACGTGAAGCACATTTGACAGTACCTGAAAACAATACCACGGCCTGACCCAAGCCTTGCAAGCAAAATTTTGAAGACGGCTCTCTTAGAGAAGCCGTTCATAGTTGTGTTAGTTGTGTTAGCT
This sequence comes from Ascarosepion bandense, assembly GCA_037127315.1. Classification (NCBI taxonomy): domain Eukaryota; kingdom Metazoa; phylum Mollusca; class Cephalopoda; order Sepiida; family Sepiidae; genus Ascarosepion; species Ascarosepion bandense. Next base: position 391,062 of record JBBBDQ010002058.1, read on the forward strand.
CGAAGTCAAAAGTCATTGTGACCGAGGGTTTTGACCTCCTGACCATGTTCTGAATTTTGTTCACGCCGGATTACGCGCTCTAAACCAGAAAATGTAACTACGGTCTTCTCAACAGTGTTGCAGTATAAACCACATGTGGACACTGTGGGTGTTGAAAAAACAAAAATCTGCCTACAACTGTGTTAGGGCGCCGCCCCTATCTGACTACATAATGGACTGTTCCCATTGCTATATATAGCAATGGTGGGTGCTCTACGTGGACAGTCGTACAGAGTCATTAGACTGACGACTCTACGACACTGTCAGCTCTCTGCTTTCGGGTAGAGGGCGCTCTCTGCTTCCGAGCAGAGAGCAATAACCCAGTCGTGGTTCCGCCGAAGGGTAGAGACACGACTGGGCAAAAATAGACATATTTTTTGGCTGGGCCATATAGCCCGGAAATCTCAGTCCAAACTGACCATGTGTCACATGTTGCCCTTACTGGGAGGGACAACTCAATAATGAGTCGAACAGAGTCGCTGGACGGCTCTACGACACTGTCAGCTCTCTGCCTTCGGGCGGGGGGCGCTTTCTGCTTCCGAGCAGAGAGCAGTAACCCAGTCGTGGTTCCGCCGAAGGGTAGAGGCACGACTGGGCAAAAATAGACAGATATTTTCTGGCCGGGCCATATAGCCCGGAAATACCAGATATAAACTGACCATGTGTCATATGTTGCCCTTACTGGGAGGGACGACTAAATAATGAGTCGTACGAAGTCACTTGAGAAACAGTGAAGAGTTAGTCACGCTTCCGGTGGCGTACCGGAAGTAATCACGTATACACACGTCTTACGACGGATTGGACTTTTGTATCTTTTCTATTGTAAATATTACTAATCACTTCTGTACTTACTAACCGTCTTTCCGCGGAATACAACTAATATTCTGATTTTGTTGTTGAGTTATTCATTTATACTTGGCGACATAACAAACTGGGACTAGCTAACCACCCTTATAGACAGGCATCTTCAGACATAATAAGCCAGCAATATATTTATTCAATAGTAGAAAAGTGAATTTGTATTGAACTTTAACAATAGTAAGAACAGCAAAAACAACTTTCACTTACAGACTCCTGATTAGAGAACGGATATGGAGAGTTCAAAAATTCCGAAGAAAGTTCTGAAGAACAATTTTCAAGGAAAAGAAAAAAACAAATCTGCAACCAAATTAGTGACACCTTCAAATTTATCAACCAAGAAATCAGCAAATGTTTGTCAAGTCTTATCTTAAGAAGGGATTAGCCGATGAGACACCTTCACTATCTCGTATTTACAGATCAGCTATTAAAGAAACTGTTAAATTTAAATAAGAAATAAAAAAACACTACAATAATAACACTGGCTATTGCACTTTCATGGTAAAGAAATAGACGGCCAAAGATATCAAATACTTGTTTTGAAAAATAAAAAAGAAAAGTTAGAAGAGTTACATCTACCAAATTTAAAAAGGGGATATTGTTGTGAAATAAATACATAAACAAAATAATAAAAAAAAATTAAATAAAAATAAAAATAAAAATAGTAACAGCTGTTGTGCATTAATTCAAGTTATGGAAGAGTAGACATATTGCGTGTTACTTTCTCCTGTCTCTCTTTCTCTCTATTTGACCTGTGAGTATCAATTTCTCCAAGCCCTTCTTTCTCATTACATGTCCCAGAAACCTCAGCAGTCTTTTCCCTCACATATTCTGTCCATGGTATTTTCAGGATCATCCTGTAGGACCACATTTCCATTGCTTCAAGTCAATCCTTCATCTTTGAAAAGGTTTTTCAGCATTCATTGTCAAATTAAGGAACAGACATCACAGCAATCCAGTACTCTCTTCCGTGATTCCATCAAAATCCTATCTCACTAACTTGGATCCTCTCTCTCATGCTCTTTTCTCCCTCCACTCCAATCTCATCAATATTGTCATCCTTCTCTTACCCACTTTCTGACACCCCTTATAACCTGTCACTCTTTCTCATAAGTTTCCTCCTATATAAACCCCTGCGCACCAGTAGCAGTAAACTGCCTTGCTTGAGGCGATATGATAATGAAAACAAATCATCACTTAAACAAAACACAATAAATGTTCAAACATCATAGTTACTTTGTAGTGATATTATAACAGCGCCATACATGATACAAGCTTGGGCGATCATATCTCGAAAGAGACATGACTGACTGGGCAGAAGATTATCCTACAGTAGGTTGCCATTGCTTTCTGTGGTAGACTGGTTGCCAGCCAATGCTATAGAACCCAATCTGTCCTGTTACTTAACCCATAACTGGAAGGAAGAGACGGATTAATACCTTCCCCAAGGGTATTTGCGCGTAAGTGAATGCAATGAATTCAGATGGAATTCGAACTCGGTTCCCCGATTTCTCGTTCCGAGCCGATATCCAATGCACCACAACGCACATACAATGAAAAAAAATCATCACTTAAACAAGATACAAGAAATGTTGAAACATCATAGTTACTTTATAGTAATATTATAACATACTAAGGTTAAAAATTTTAAATAAATAAATCCACCACCTGTAGACATCAGGTGCTCCCCATCAGCTGCAATCTTCAGCTTAGTGCCATGCTTCAACAAAGGTTTGGCCTATTAAACCCAGTATCTCTCCACACGTTGGGCCTGCAACCGCTAAACAAATACTAAAAATAGTATGAAATACATCATTTTTTAAAAACTTGGGTGGCCTAATAATTATGGCCGGTAGTATATATATATATATATATATATATATATATATATATATATATATATATATATATAGAATGCTTTTCAGATATATCCTTCTATTTCGATAGATAGATTTAAATTCTACAACCCTCAGCTTCTCTTCTCGTACTTCCCGCCTGTGGAATTCCCTTCCATTTACTTGCTTTCTCGACAGCTATAATCTCCAAGAATTTAAATGTAAAGTCAATAGTCATCTCTTATCTCACTAACCTGCATCCTCTCTCTCACGCTTCTTTCTCCGTCCACTCCACTTCCATCAGTATTCTCATAATTCTCTACCAACTCCTGTAACCTGGCATTTTTTCTCATAACTTTCCTCCTATGTAGCCCCCTAGGCACCAGGGGCAGTAGACTGTCAAGCTTGTAGTGATATGATTATAAAAACAATTACATTGTTCGAATTGTTGTCCTTATCATTATTGCCTATTCACGACGTTTCGGTTATTGTACGCTCCGGCCTTCGTCAAGTGATTGGATTTTGAATCGAACCCTTTATTTCAATCACTGTGGTATATTTTCTTCGTTCCATGAGCCTGATATTCTCAAGAACACATGGACCAGTTGGTTAAAGCGTTAGTTAGAACCAGTGGCTTGATACAAAGAACTGTGAGGGCAATAGAATACAACAGTGGTAGAAAAATAGCTGAGAGAGTTAAGTTAGTTAAGGCATCCAGAAGTGGCATGGTGCTTGGAACGAAAACAATATACCTCAGTGATCGAAATAAAAGGTTCGATTTAATATTCTAATCACCTGAAGAAGGTCGGCGTGTACAACGGCTGAAACGTCGTGAATGTGAAAAAAAAAACAAAAAAAAAACATGAGATCAACAGTCTGAAAAATACAAATAATGTAGATATTACATCATCCAGCTATGGGTCAAATAACAAGAAAGATTGGGTTCTATAACATTGGCTGGCAACCAGTCTACCGCAGAAAGTAATGGCAACCTAATGCGGGATAATTTTCTGCCAAGTCTATCATATCTCGAAAAAAGACATGTTCGCCCAAGCGTGCATCATGTATGGCACGTAACTGATTGAGTAGATGTGCGTTTTAGTGCAGTCGATATCGGCTAGGAACGATAAAACGGTGAGCCGAGTTCGAATTCCATTTGAATTCGTTGCATTCACTTAGGGGCAAATAACCTTGGGAAAGGTAGTAATCTGTCTCTTCTCCTTCCATCTATGGGTTACATGGCAGGAAATATTGGATTCTATAGCATTGGCTGGCAACTTGTCTACCGCAAAAAGTAATGGCAACATACTGCGAGAAAATCCTCTGCCCAGTCAGACATGTTCCTTTAGAGACATGATCACCCAACCGCGTACCAATATGGCAATTAAATGACTGGCTGAATAAAATAGCTGGAAAAAAAGTAAAGCTGCTACTGATCATAAAGTGGAAGATAGATTTATATTGTTATGAAGTAATAAATTGATCACCCGCTAATTACAGCTGACTAATATAATAATACTATCAGTATAGGTCGTCGTTGCTTGGGTGTAATGAAAGCTTTAAAACTAATCCATGATCCTGGAGCTCAGACTCAGCCTAAGAAATATTTGAAATAGTAAAATAATTGCGACAATTTACCAATCGCACCTAATATATACTAGCAGTAAAGCCCGGCGTTGCTCGGGTGTAATGAAAGCTTTAAAACTAATCCTGGAGCTCAGACTCTTTGGACGATGGCACGAAAGACTAAAAAGCAATAGTTGTTTCCAGTTAAAGCGAAACCATAGACTGAAAGAAAAATGAATGGATGTAAGTCAAATTTTGATTTCCTGGTATCGATATCAAATAAGCTTTTTCGTCGTAAACTGAATTTTGAAGGCTAAATAAGTCCTCTGAGTAAATGGCATCATGGCTGAGACTAAGAACTACAATTATACCTATTTAGAGCCAAAGCCGAAGCAAAAACTAAAATAAAAATGGCTGAAAAAATACAGACATACAGGCCGATAAACAAACACACACACAAACATATTGCCTTTTATATATATATATATTATCGATTTTCTGTACTATTGTAAGAACTGCAACCTTGAAACTTCTGAATATCGTTTCTTATGTTTTTGTCTATGAGTGTATCAAATTTGATTAAAATCGGACCACTCCTTCTATAACCCAATTTTTACGATAATCTATTTTCGATATTTATCGGGGATACCTCGACACAAAACCTAGCTAAGAAGACTCGGAGACGCTTATAGTACAACTGTGTAAGTTTTCAAGAAAATCAGTTCAGCCGTTTCGGAGTCCATAGGTAACGGACACACACACAGACACACACACACACACACACACAAAGTTCCATTTATAAATAAGTTTAGAGAAAAAAATCATTCTATTCTCCCTTCATCTATGGATTAAATAACAGAACGAGTTAGTTTTTATAGCCATGGTTGGCAATCTGTCTACCGCAGAAATTAATGGCGGCCTACTGCATGAAAATCTTTTGCTCCGTCAATCATGACTCTTTCGAGACATGATCGCCCAAACATCTATTACGTATGGTATTTAACTGACTGACTGACGTTGACAGTATTGTCCCGTGAAACATGTATCAAATAATGATTGCTGCCTAAGCAATTATTTCTGTGTTGAAGTGTGGGTATTAAGTATAGAAAAACTCTATATACGGCCGTTGTACGAAAATTCAGACATGTTTTGTTGAAGAAAGTAGAAAGCGAACCACAAGTTGTTCCTTCATTGATTAAACCGCTTCTTGCTAACCAAAACTATTCTAGAATTGAAATAATTCTAACATAGACCAATCACCGGATATAGACACGCACACCAATTTCACCTCAGATGTATGAGCGAGTGTGTACGTGTGGTAAATAGACGCGTATTTGTGTATGTATCCGTATATAACTTGATGAATATGAGCGTGTATGTAAATATTTAATGGCAAGTATGAGGTGTGGAGTGTGTATGTGCGTATAAAAAGGAGTCGGTTGTGAATATTTGCGCGCCAAACCGGGCATCGAGACAGATATTAATTACATGAATAATGCGCGGTAAATTTCTTGATAAGAAATATTTATCAGTTGATGAAAACAAATGCAATAAAATTTAGACAAAGAATGAAAAAGGAGGCAGAAAAAAAAAAGGATAAATGTAAATGCAAGCTTATCAGTTTGTTATAAAACCGACGATGAGTTTGATTAAAAAAAAGGAGCCATGATTTTTTTTTATTCGTTATGTTGATTTGGTTCCGAAAAAAAAATGAAAAATTGGAAATTTTATGAAGGAATTTGTCTAACTTTGGCTAGTAAATATTCCCATAAGACGGAATAAAACCATAAACGAAAAAGATTAAAGTAGATAGAAAGATATGAATAGACTGAATATATATATATATATATATATATATATATATATATATATATATATATAGTACTGTGCAAAAGTATTAGGGCAAAACTATTTTATCTTTTATGAGGCATCAAAATAAAGTTTAAAATCACCCCTGTCTTTATACTTTTGCATACTACCGGTAGTGTGCAAAAGTATTATGACAGGGGTGATTTTCCTAAAAACCTCACTAAAATTAAAATACAGGGTGAAAAGCCAAGTAAATTGCTAATAAATATTGATTATATAAAACTAATTTTTTTTAAAAGAAATGTATTAAAAAGAAGTTATATTTAATTTTTTCTATTTTCTATTTCACAAGTCATTTTGAAACTAATCCATTGAATATCTATGGGATATTTTGGATAAAAAGGCTGATAAATCTAATGCCACTTCCCAAGACACACTTTGGAACCAAATACAAGCTGCTTGGCAGGAGATACCATTAGATACATTAAAGAAGCTTGTGATGTCAATGCCTGACAGAATTAAGTTTGTGATCAAAGCAAAAGGCTATTATACAAAATATTAAAGTTTTTGTAACAAGTATTTTTTTCTTGTTAAAGCATTTGTTGAGTAAATCAAATAAAATTACTTAATTAAATTGTTTATTTTCTGTCAATATGCCTCACAAAAGAAATTATGTATTTCATACTGTTTTTAGTATTTATTGCCAAGTGGATAATTCTAAATGAAAATAGAATGGTTCTTTTGTTATTATTACTCTGAAAAAATTTACAAGGCAAAGAAGCAAAGATGAACTTGTCCGAATCACCTTAAATGTTCTTCATTCTTTCAATTGATGAAACTGCAATATAGGTAATTATGAGATATTTTTTAATAAATTTGATGCACATGTTATTGTGCAGTATTAACAAAAGAATCATTCTATTTTCATTTGCAATTATTCACTTGACAATAAATACTAAAAAATAGTATGAAAGACATCATATTTTAAAACACTACGGTTTTCTAATTATTATAGCAAGTAGTATATATATATATATATAGAGAGAGAGAGAGAGAGAGGGAGAGAGTTAAATTGTAGTAATAGTTAGTGCCAAAAATGCGGTTTATCACCAGTTAAATGGAAGAAAGACATTATAAATAAATAGTTTTTCTTGTCATAGAGTGCTCAATATCAAGAAATAGAGCTTTAATTGAATTAATGTGAAGAAGTTTGTCACGTTGCTCAGCTAAGTGACAAACTTTTCTACATTAATTCTCTCCTTTACATCTCTCTCTCTTTCGCTCTCTCATTCTCTCTCTATCTATCTATCTATATATATATATCGATATAGATATTGTATTTGAGCAGAAATATCGCTTTTATGCAGGTTTCATTAAAAACGACAAATTATTGCGTTAAGTATTTCTGTAATTTTCATGTGATTTTTGAAAACATAAATTATATACAAACTGTCCTACTGTTTGTTTTTCGGGGCCCCTTTAGCCACGATCTCAGATATCTTTTATTTTACGTGTATCTGAATGTCTATAGTATCATGTAGGTTTGTAGAGTAGTGTGTACGTTTTTGTTCCGAAACAAGTTTATCGTTGATATTATTGAGTGATGTTTTTTTTAGCAATAATATTTCCATTGACTTCTGATTTTTTTGTGCATGTGGGTGAAATTTGTATTGACAACAAGTATGTTACTTATAAAGTTCAGTAGACATCTGTGTGTTTTTAAATGAGATCAAATTGAGCTCTGGTCTGAGAGATGCAACGTGAGACTTGGCATCATTTTCATAGTCGTATGGCCGATAAGATTATTTAGAAAATTGGACATTGGATACATCAAGAAGTTTTGACATGTGAAATTAAGTAAATACTTTTTATATAACATCTTTCATCAACAAAAATCAAAATATCACATGAAAACTTACATACAAAGCGCATTACAAAAGATAGAAATATATAAATATGCAGTATAATATATATATATATATATATATATATATATATATAATATATATATATTATAAATCATATCATCTCATTCTTTTCTTATCTTTCGATCTATACATCTATCTCATATTTATTTTTCTTTATCTATCTATCTATCTATCTATCTATCTATCTATCTCAGTTTTTACTTATCTATCTATCTATCGATCTATCTATCTATCTATCTATCTATCTATATCAGTTTTTTCTTATCTATCTATCTATCTATCTATCTATCTATCTATCTATCTCAGTCTCTTTCTTATCTATCTATCTATCTATCTATCTCATTCTGTTCTTCATCTATCTATCTATCTATCTATCTATCTATCTATCTATCTATCTATCTATCTATCTCAGTTTATTCTTATCTATCTATCTAAATATGTTCATATCTATCTATCTATCTATCTATCTATCTATCTATCTATCTCAGTTTTTTCTTATCTATCTATCTATCTATCTATCTATCTATCTATCTATCTATCTATTAGTGACGGGTTGCTGACTATAGAAAAATGTAAAATGTCCATCTTAACATAATAGTTCTAATATACCATCGTTCTACTTCAAAACAACTGACTACAAATCTCTAAATTATCTTCTGTTTGATTCTACATACGTTAATCCCGTCGGATCATTGACTGGCGAACCATTTAAAATACTTCACTCGTGTTGAATGATTTCGCTAGCTTCCATGGCACGTTGATGAAGCATCTCTGTATTATTAATGTCGACTGCTTAAACCAAATTTTTATCATGTCCCACAGACAAAAACCCAAAAATTAGGGAAAGATTTTTGCCAAAGAACCGGCCCTCTCCTACCCTGCCTCTTCATTTTTTTATAGTAGATGTCAGCCAGTGCATCGCGAACAATGTGATTAACTGGTGTTATTGCTCCAACATACATGAACCACACGCGTCTTTATATTAGCAGAGATACATCATCTAGCAGGTCCTGAAATGGGTTCGAAATAAATTCCCTGTAGAGTGATTCCTGTAAGACTTACAAGAGAACATTTAGATCTACGAGACTGTCATTTACAATTCCATTTCCTGCATTAATCGCAGAACAATGCTGGTAATTAGCTTGTATTGTAACATGGTGATTCCGGACAGCCCACAAATATTGGTTGTATAAATTTTTATTTTATATTGTTTCTTTTAAATTTTGTTTTATCTGTAAACAAAACTGAAGACACAAACAACGGAGCAGCAATTTGTGTATTAAAACATCAGCAAAAGATTTTCAGAGGTGAGTGATTAGAGAGTGAAAGACCCTATATAGTTGCTCTTGAACTACCTTGAATGCAATACTGTCATATTTTGGATATTCTACGGCTACGTAACCTTTATTGATACCCGCATTATTATTACTGTGAAAATAATCAAATTTTTACGAGGATGCATTTATATATAAAAATAATATTAATAATGTCTAAAAGTTATAGTAAAAGATTCCATTGAGTCCTACTTGTTATTACAAATAAGTTTTAATTTATGAAGTAGTTGTAAAAATAAAGAAATTAGGAATAGAAGGTTTTGGAAGATTGTAGAATGTTCGAGTAAAATCGAGAGAATTCGAAATGTTCTAGAAATATGCAAATTAGGTGTTAACCCCTATAAAAATAGGTTTTGGGAAAAGAGTAGTTAGTTGTTAAAAGGATTTGCTAACATTATCAACTCTGGCTTTGATTCACAAATTTATATCCAGTCGAAAAAAATCTCTAAGAAAATTCTTCGATCAACTAAAACCTGAAGGAGAACTTCATGAAACAAAAATAAATAGATTTTTTTGACTTTCATTGACCATACTGGAAATTATTCTTAATATATACATATGAGAATTTCCAAAAATTATATTAAACTACTTACCTTCTCTAACTTAACTGTTGAAGTTGAATATAACAGTTTATATAAAACGTTATATTCAACTTTATAATTTGTACATGTACTAAAATATAATTTATAATAAATTTAGATAGATAGATAGATAGATAGATGTGTATGTTAATTTAATGCAAATATTTTGAGAAAATCTTTAATTCATATAATTACATAGTCTTCAAGCGCTAAAATATATTCGCTCGCCTTTCATGACGTGACCCCTCCTCCCGTTTAAATTGTACATTAAATCCGCCTCCCTCCTCGCCATGAGTTATTTTCATTCGATTAGGTTTATTGGAATTAACAACCGCTAGAGAATTTTTGAATTGTATGAAACTTACGACACACTTAACGTTTATAGTCTGGTAAATAATACCCATGTTGAAGAATTTTGGTATACAGGACTTTTTCCCCCGTCAATAATTAGTTTAAGTTAAGTTGAGTTTTTAAACAGCAACATTCACAGGAATGAATGTCTTCTTGCCCGAGGCGACTCTAAATTAAATAGAGCACACACACACACACACACACACACACACACACACAATATATATATATATATATATATATATATATATATATATATATATATGAATAGATTAAGTAAAGAACAAGTAGGAAAATGTGTCTTTAATCTAACATATTTCACATTAACAAACTTCTTGAGATATTTATTAAAGAGGAATGATTTAAAAAAATAAATAAACAAACTTCTTGAGATATTTCTTAAAGAGGAATGATTTAAAAAATAAATAATAATAAATCTCTGAAGAAGGTTGTTAAAGTGTTACATGTTGGATTAAATCTTTTCCCTACTTGTTCTTTACTTATTCTCTTCATCTTGTCGATTCCGATCCATATATTCAACTCATATATATATTAAATAAATTAAGGTAGACACGTTATTTCATGGTAAATCGGAAATTTAGGCCTATTGCAGGCAAACCATCATCAACTTCCGTCTTTATTGTACAAAAGGTTTTACACGAATCGTGCAAAATATATATATTTAGAGCTCTTTTAGAGAGTTATCCTACAACTGTACGTACAGGATACTCTTTGGATTCTTCAATATCTACTCCGCATGCTGATATATATAAATAGCACTTAATGAGCCAGACGAACGTACCTAGGTTTTTCCAAAACGGAACATCAGAGACAGATTTCCCTGACGATCTGTTTAGGAGAAACCTAGGTAAGTTCGTCTAGCTCATTAGGTGCTATTTAGTTCGCTCAACTTTTGTACTGAGCGTTTTCTGTTGGATGATTACTCGTGTCGGTTTTTTTTTCTTTGGGCTTCGTGCTGATTTCGGTCCCAACACTTTTAACTGATTTTCATGCCCTAAGCTCTTTCTTTTTTTAAAACCATTTTTTTTTCCTTCGTTCGATAGTTTTCGAGGAAGGTTTTCTAGACGAGTATAATTATAATCACGTTTATATATATATATATATATATATATATATATATATATATATATATATATATATATAAGCAACCTTGAGCCTGGTCAGTACTTAGGTGGGTGACCACTTGGGAATACCAGGTGCTGTTAGCATTCACCGATGTGCGGTGGATGTCGGCTTGGAGGGGGAAATCGGTGAGCCGAGTTCCAATTTCAGTCGAGCACGCTGCATTCACTTGCGCACTGGTACCCTTGGGAAAGGTATTAATCCGTTCGTTCCCTCCAATTATGGGTTAAATAATTGAGGTCTGCTGTTCGTGCGATTTGTGGCAGTCATCTGCACCAATTGTTTGTTATCAGCAGTTCCAAGAAGTGTGGATGGTACTACACAATGCCTTCACCACTATAAACAAATCTCTGTGTGATTGTCTTGCTGGAAAAAGGTTGGACCCTCATACGTTGAACGCGACGGGAGAATCCATCATCATATATATATATATATATATATATATATATATATATATATATATATATATATATATCAGCATGCAGTGTATAGAAGAATCCAAAGGAGTATCCTGTACTTACAGTGGTAGGATAACTCTCTAAGAGAGCTCTAAACATATATGCATATAAATACATATTGAGCAAATATAAGAAAAATTAAGGCAGACACATTATTTCAGGCGAACCATCATCAGCTTCCGTCTTTATTTTACAAAGGATTTTAATAATTAAAAGGTCTGTCTCTTAGCTGATTGATGACTTTAAGCATACCAACTTCAGATTTTCGAAGACAGAACCTCAGGGAGAATTATACCCTTCACTTGCCAAGGGAATCTGAAAATGACTGCTTACACACACACACACACACACACACACACACACACACACACATATGTATACATTAAAATTCTAATGTCGTAATGATTTTTTTATTCATTAATCCAACGGATTTGATCACTTTACACGTTGTTTTTAGTTAATATTTATATTTGAATCGAGGCTCTGTTTATTTGTTAAACAGCATATTTTATTATTTTCATCTAATGGCCTAAATATACCCGAAGCCTTATTCAATGAACATAAGTGGTACCCAGCATGATTTGAGTCTGCATCCTCCTGACAGAAAGTTCTAACGACAGGACATGTTTCGGCCGTTGTACGCTCCGGACTTCTTCAGGTGCTAAGAATTTCGAACCGAACCTTTTATTATAATCACTGGCGTATATCATTCTCATTCCTTGAGTACAAATAATGTAAATAGTATAAATACTACCTTATCCCAGAATTATAGACAAATACTGATCTGTAACTTTAACTACGGTCCACTCAGTAACCCTAATATAAACCACAGGTTACCTCAGTGGGTGTTGAAGAAGCACTAATATTCGTGTGCGAAATGACTGAGCCAGCTACTCTCGTAGGCAACTAATCTAGGAGAAAATAAGTTCTAAATTGAAAACCGTCGAGAAGGAACTAATTTTACCAAGAATCATTAAGAGATACTTAGAACAATAAATGAAAAAAAAAAACAAACTACTTTATGATTTGCTATGATTGTTCACATCTTGGGAGGACATAGACAAACAAAGATGATAAGAAAAAAGAAGAGGAGGAATAAAAACAAAAGGATGAAGAAAATGAAGAAGAAAATGAAGAAGAAGAAAATGGTGAAGTAAAAAGAAGATAAAGAAGAAAAAGTAGATGTTGAATGAGAAGAAAAAAGTAAAAAGATGAAGAAAAAGAAAAAGAAGCTAAAAAGACGAAGAAAGAAAATAAGTAAAAATACAATATAAAGAAGATTATGATGAAAAAATATTAGAAGAAGATTAAGAAGAAGAAAAATAAAGAAAGAAGAAGGAGAATAGGAAGATGATGGAAAAAAAGATGAAGAATACGACGATAAAAATAGGAATGAGAAGAAAATGAAAGATAGAGATGATATTGATGAAAACATATGAAGAAGAATTTTGCGAATGAAGAAGAAACTAATGAAGAAGAAAAAATTAAAGAAAATAACGCAAAAGAATAATAAAATGAATAATATGATTAAGTAGAAGGAGAAGAAGAAGAAGGAGATTAAATGTCAAGAAAAAGGTTTTAGGAAGAAGAAGAAGAAGAAAAAAATGAAGAAAAGAAGAAGAAATAAGGAAAGAAAGGTTCTAAGAAGCCTGACCCAAAAATAACGCAATTCACTCACGGGAAAAGAAAGTTTGGATCGTTATTACGTTGAACAACTGTGACCAGCTGAAAAATGTAAAACATTAAATTTTAAGTACATGTGAAACTTCTTCTACTTCCATGTGCCCTGTCCTTTCAGGACGTAGGCGATCATGGCCCTCCACGTTTCCCTATCCTTGGTGGCTCTTAGCAAGCTTTTTCCTGTTACACGACGCAACCCCCGTTCCGTCATTCACCTGATCAGATCTTTCAAATAATTTTATCCGCTGCTTTCCTCTGTTTCTTTCCCTCTATCTGGCCTTTTAGTATCAAGTCCTCCAAACCCTCTTTCCTCATTGCATGTCCCAGGAACTTCAGCTGTCTCTTCCCGATGCTCAGTATTAACTTTCTTTTTGTTTCCATCATTTCTAAGACCTCAGCATTGCTAACATGTTCAATTCATGATATCCTCATCATCCTTCTGTAGAACCACATTTCAGTTGCTTCAAGTTTTTCCTTCATCTTCGATTATATTTTCTAGCATTCACAGCCATATTGAAGAACTGACAACACATAGCAATCCAGTACTCTCTTTTCTGTTTCTAGCGAAATTTTCTTGTTTCTTAATACTTTACTCAACTTCTGGAAAGAAAAATCTGACCTTCTAAACTTAAAATTAAGATTAAACATAGAACTTTATACAAATAAACACATAAAACGCTAATTTGCATTTACTTCTCAAAAAATACAAATTTTCATTTCTTGAAATAACTTCGCCTAAATACAATTATACTCCAAACTTGAATATATATATATATATATAAAATTATATATATATACACATATTTAAAAAAAAAAGAACCCTATAAATTATTAAAAAAATATTCCAAACCGAAAAAATCTAAATTGGAAAGAAAAAACACACCAACTCTATCACGTCTATCTAAGAAACCCCAAAGTGAAAACCTAGACACAGGATCAAAGTAAATAAATGAATTTGGTCCACTAACAGCAGACATCAACCAATTAAACGATAGCCAACCATAAAAATGACCACTCAACAGCGCCCCCTTAGAAATCCTAACCAAAAGATATACCCAACCGATAAAAAGATAAAACATACATTCCAACAGATAATACCATTAATCAACAATTTTACACTTACACACCAAATTCCTCAAAAGTCTAAGGGTCAAAACGAGACATTCACTTAATTACCAATAACCCCAACCAACCCCCACGACAACAACGAACCAAATATAAACAGAGAATGATTCCAAACCTTTATTTCCGCCGAAGAAGTGTTTGAATCCAAACACTGAAACAACCATATGATTGTAGGGAAGAGGACATATATAGAAGAAATTATGTACATGTTCTAAAACATAATTTATAATATATATATATATATATATATATATATATATATATATATATATACTGTGTGGTCATGTGAGGCGATTTCTGCTTCCAGCGTGCACGCACGTGTTCGCCAATCCTCCCCATAAAGAAAATAGACGACTACTGCTATCGTTTGTCCTTGAACTGCCCGTTACAACCAACACTATTGTCATCTTT
This sequence comes from Ascarosepion bandense, assembly GCA_037127315.1. Lineage (NCBI taxonomy): Eukaryota > Metazoa > Mollusca > Cephalopoda > Sepiida > Sepiidae > Ascarosepion > Ascarosepion bandense. The sequence continues at coordinate 406,180 of JBBBDQ010002058.1, forward strand.
GATAATGGCTGATGTAAGCCAAAATCTCAGAAAGGATTAAATAAAAACATGTATCAATATTGTGATTTTTTCCTCTTTCAACGATAATGCTATTAAGCTTATCAGACAATATAAAAAAAATTACATAAAATAAATCGACAAACTTGTCTATATTATTTAATGAAACATGCATCAATGAAAACATGATGGCTAAATACACACAATATATACACTTCATTACAACCTTATCTCTCTCTCTTTATATATATATATATATATATATAAAGAGAGAGTATATAGAGATATATATATATATATATATAAAAAGAGAGTATATATATATATATATATATATATATATATATATATACTGTTAAATATAAGAGACAATGAATGTCTATTATGTTTAATCCCGAGCCGTTCTAAACATCGTATTTTAGCTTTAATTTAAATTAAATCCAAACTACGATGTTTAGTAAATTATTTGCTGCCTCGATACACAATATATATATATATATATATATATATATATAGAGAGAGAGAGAGAGAGAGATAAAGAAAGGAAGAGGGAGAAAGAGAGAGCGATAGGTAGATAGTGAGTTAACGATGAAAAGGTATATGATCAGCTTGAGAGACACAGAAACAATTCAATGTATTTAAAGAATTCTTTTTCACAGTCTAAGTTTTGCTACTTTACAAATACCTCATTTTATTGACGTTTAATTAACGCCTCAATTTTCAGCAAAAACAGGCGAGCTGGAGACACTTTTCTCCCGCCCATGTCTGCTCATCCACATCTGCCAACCAAAATCTCTCCGATTCAAATCCGTCTGTGAGCTTCAAAGCCGGTGGCTCCTATTTAGAAATCCTGTGCGCGCCATTATGTGCCGTACGAGGGGCAATCGTGATAAATGAGAGACGAAAGTAAATAGTTCCTTTGCTGCCGACATTAATCTTCCTACGCGCAGCCGGAAGGAAGGCGTTTCCCACTTGCACCTTGCCACTGCCTCTCCCGACCCGAAAAACCTCCGCGTGGAATACCAATTTAAAAAAAAAAAAGAGGCGTTCAACGACGCCGGCCTTTAAACTTCGACTCCACCAACAACAGAAATGAAGTTGTAAAACCTTTTTACTTTTTTTTTTACTCAGAAGCACATGTTTTTACGATAATTGTCCAAACATATAAGTATAGTCACAGACTTAGCTGGTTCTGGGCATGACGATAAACTGCATCCGGCAGCAAGGCCTCTCATTGGGAGGTTGTTAGGAGCATGGAACCACCTCTTAATTGCTGTTGTTCTCTGACCCGGAGTGGTAGCAGCTGTTAGGATCTCATCTATGGGCAAATAGTTAACTCACCAAAGACACTGTGAAAGTATAAAAATACACTTTTATAGAAATATATGCATAAAAATAGACATTTTTAAAAAATATTCATTTTTGAAGGAAAAGAAATTACAAACGATACATTTTCGAAAAAAAAATTATTACCATAACACACTTTAAAGAAATATTCTTAACAAAACATTCTTGAATACAAAACAAAAGACATTTTCAGTTTTCTAAAATAAAAAGAAATAAAAACAAATAATTTTCATTAAAATTTTACTCAATCAACCTTGTCACTATAACCGAATATCAAAAAAATACTTTAAGTCCTTACATTTTTTTGTCATTAAAAACTCACAGAGGTTGATATACCGTTAAACAAAACTCAAACAAACATTTACAGACCGTTACTTCTAGAATCATCGAATCATTCCGTGTTCATGTGGCACATCCATTTACTGTTCAGCTATATCTAAACTTATTTAGAAATGGAAATTTATATGTGTGTGTGTATGTGTGTGTGTGTCTGTGTGTATGTATGTGTGTGTCCGTTATCTATAAACGCCAAAACGGCTAAACCGATTTTCGTGAAAATTTACACAGTTGGACTATAAGCGTGTGCGAATGTTCTTAGCTAGGCTTTGTGTCGAAGTATCCCCGATAAATATCAAAAATCGATAATCGAAAAAATCGGGTTATAGAAGGAGTGGTCCGATTTTAATGAAATTTGATACACTCATAGACAAAGACATAAGAAACGAGATTCAGAAGTTTCAAGGTTGCAGTTCTTACAAAAGAGCAGAAAATCGAGAATATATATATATATATATATTTATATATATATATATATATATAAGTCAAAATGTTTGTGTGTGTGTCTGTTTATCTGCCTGAATGTTTGTATTTTCTTCAGCCCTTTTAAAATAGTTTTTGCTTCGGATTTGGCTCTAAGTAGGTATAATTGCAGGTCTTAGTCTCAGCCATAATACCATAGAGGACATAGTTAGCCTTCAAAATTCAGTTTACGACGAAAAAAACTTATTTGATATCGATACCAGGAAATCAAAATTTGACTTACATCCATTCATTTTTCTTTCAGTCTGTGGTTTCGCTTTAACTGAAAACATCTATTGCTTTTTAGTCTTTCGTGCCAACGTCCAAAGAGTTTGAGCTCCAGGACCATGGATTAATTTTAAAGCTTTCATTACACCCGATCAACGCCGAGCTATACTGCTACTATATATATATATATATATATATATATATATACTAGGTACGATTGGTAAATTGTTGCAATTAGGACCTTGATGAGTCTGACGAGGCTCGCGCGGTTGCTCTGGACATCTCCAAGTCTTTCGACAGGGTTTGGCACTCTGGCCTCCTATGCAAACTACGGGCTTACGGTATTACCGGTCGCCTGCTTGACCTAATCCAATCTTTTCTAAATAACCGCAAAATGAAGGTCGTTTTGAATGGGCGTGCCTCTTCATGCTGCAGCACGAATGCTGGTGTCCCACTGGGCTCTATGCTGGGCCCGACGCTCTTCCTTATATTCATCAACGACCTCCCAAATGAGATCAAGTCCCAAGTAGGCATCTACGCAGATGACACTACAATATACTCCCACACCAGTAAGAAACCTGTCGTGGCTGACCTTGAACCGGATCTACACTCTGTGGTGAACTGGGGCAAGAAGTGGCTTGTCAACTTCAATTCGTCTAAGAACAAGCTGTTGTCTGTCAACCATCACAGGCAACCTCTCCTGCCTCCCATAAGCATGGACCAAGCGATTCTCCCTGAGAGCAATACACTACGCCTCCTCGGATTTACCCTCTCCTCAGACCTCAAATGGAACCACTATATTGAATATATAGCAAAATCTACTGCTAAGAAGATTGGGTCACTATGTCGATCCAGGATGTTTTTTCCGCCTGAATCCATCCTACATATATACAAGTCAACCATCCGTCCGTGCATGGAGTACTGCTGCCATTTATGGTCAGGCGTCTCTGCCGTTCTCCTCAGTGTTCTTGACAGGCTCCAAAGGAGAGTCTGCAATGCGATAGGTACTGATCTGGCGGCTCGACTGCAGCCACTTCCCCACCGTCGAAATGTGGCCTCCCTTTGTCTGTTCTATAAATGCTTTCATAGCTTCTCCTCGGACGAACCTAAGTCACTGGTGCCTCCTTAACAGGTGTTTACTCGTGCAACCAGACTGGCAATTGGGTCCCACCCATTCACAGATTTATCAACCAAATGCAGACGACAATTCTACTCCTGCAGCTTCTTCTCTCGCACTTCCGCCTATGGAACTCGCTCCCGTATTCTTGCTTCCCTGACGGCTACAACCTCCAGAAATTTAAACGCAAAGTCAATACTCATCTACTCACCACTGGACTCTAGCTCTCTCCCCACCCCCGTATATCCTTCCCTTTCTCTACACCTATGCATCTGTCATCGCACCTGCTTTCTCAGCTTTCTATTGCTCCTTTCTAACTAGTTTGTACTCCTCACTCTTTTCTAATTAATCTTTTTACAGTTATGTATCCCCCTGCACATCAGTGGCATTTCCGCTTTGCTCGGGGTGAAATGATTAAAAAAAAAAATTCAAATATTCTTTAAGCTGAGTCTGAGCTCCAGGACCATTGATTAGTTTTAAAGCTTTCATTACACCCGAGCAACGCCGAGCTATATTGCTAGCATATATATATATATATATATATATATATATATATTAGGTGCGATTGGTAAATTGTCGCAATTATTTTATTATTTCAAATATTCTTTACGCTGAGTCCGAGCTCCAGGACCATGGATTATTTTTAAAGCTTTCATTACACCCGAGCAACGCCGGGCTATACTGCTATTAATATTAAAAATGAAATAATAGAACTTGTAAATCTTTTATAAAGGTGTCACACGCTTTCTTTCTAAGGTCTTTTTCTCGTTTAAAAAATGAATACAAAGTTTTTTTCGGGATCGACATCAGTACGTTAGTCTTGTTTTATATTGTCTACTGCAGTTGTTCCGAAATCGCAACACCCTATTTATGACCACAGATTACATAAACATTTACTTAACAAAAACATATGAATGAGTATAAAAATATTATTTATATGACTAGGTTAAAATTGATTTCCTTTTTCTGATGATGAATGATTAAATTGAGAGATTATTTGTTCAGGTCGTCAAAGCAATATACTGATTTATACAACAACAGCCTGGCAATGACTGACCGAGTTTTGAAACATCTTAACAGATAGTGTACCGAATATGTAATAATAGTCATTTTTCTGACTTATTATTATTCTTCTTCTTAAAATGAATTGTAACCACAATATTTTAAAAAAATGTTTTTTTAATCGTATCACCCCGAGCAGGGCGATAACGCCACTGATGTGCAGGGGCTACGTAATAGTGAAAAGATCGGAAAAGACAAAGCCGGAAACCACATCCTAAACAGGGAACAAGGGATGAGCCTCTTAACCTGTTCAATAGACGTGGGTGGAGTGTGAACCAGGCAATAGATAGATCTATCTACACCAATTGAAAAATAAAACAGAAACAAAGTGAGAAGTTTTGAAAAGAGAAAGCCGGAAACCACATCCTAAACAGGGAACAAGGGATGAGCCTCTTAACCTGTTCAATAGACGTGGGTGGAGTGTGAACCAGGCAATAGATAGATCTATCTACACCAATTGAAAAATAAAACAGAAACAAAGTGAGAAGTTTTGAAAAGAGAAAGCCGGAAACCACATCCTAAACAGGGAACAAGGGATGAGCCTCTTAACCTGTTCAATAGACGTGGGTGGAGTGTGAACCAGGCAATAGATAGATCTATCTACACCAATTGAATAATAAAACAAAAACAAAGTGAGAAGTTTTGAAAAGAGAAAGCCGGAAACCGCATCCTAAACAGGGAACAAGGGATGAGCCTCTTAACCTGTTCAATAGACGTGGGTGGAGTGTGAACCAGGCAATAGATAGATCTATCTACACCAATTGAATAATAAAACAAAAACAAAGTGAGAAGTTTTGAAAAGAGAAAGCCGGAAACCGCATCCTAAACAGGGAACAAGGGATGAGCCTCTTAACCTGTTCAATAGACGTGGGTGGAGTGTGAACCAGGCAATAGATAGATCTATCTACACCAATTGAAAAAAAACAAAAAACAAAGTGAGAAATTTTGAAAAGAGAAAGCTGGAAACCACATCCTAAACAGGGAACAAGGGATGAGCCTCTTAACCTGTTCAATAGACGTCGGTGGAGTGTGAACCGGGCGATAGATAGATCTATCTACACCAATAAAAAAAAAGAACGTGAGAAGTTTTGAAAAGAGAAAGCCGGAAACCACATCCTAAACAGGGAACAAGGGATGAGCCTCTTAACCTGTTCAATAGATGTGGGTGGAGTGTGAACCAGGCAATAGATAGATTTATCAACACCAATTGAAAAAAGAAAACAAAGTGAGAATTTTGAAAAGAGAAAGCTGGAAACCACATCCTTAACAGGGAACAAGGGATGAGCCTCTTAACCTGTTCAATAGATGTGGGTGGAGTGTGAACCGGGCGATAGATAGATCTATCTACACCAATTGAAAAAAAAAAAGAAAGTGAGAAGTTTTGAAAAGAGAAAGCCGGAAACCACATCCTAAACAGCGAACAAGGGATGAGCCTCTTAACTTGTTCAATAGACGTGGGTGGAGTGTGAACCAGGCGATAGATAGATCTATCTACACCAGTTGAAAAAAAAAAACAAAGTGAGAAGTTTTGAAAAGAGAAAGCCGGAAAGATCATCCTAAACAGGGAACAAGGGATGGGCCTCTTAACCTGTTCAATAGATGTGGGTGGAGTGTGAACCGGGCGATAATTTAATTTATCTACTCCAATTGAGAAAAAAAAAGAAAAAAGACAAGAGTGAAAAGATTGGAAAAGAGAAAGCCGGAAACCGCATCCTAAACAGGAAACAAGGGATGAGCCCCTACACCTGTTCAATAGACGTGGGTGGCGTGTGAACCGGGCGATAGATTAGGCTATCTACTACAATTAGACCTATCTATACTCACGCTATTTTGATAATTGCGTAAAAGCTCAAAAATATATTTCGACTATAAGTAACCCAAAAAAGGTTGATAAGCTGTAAAAAAAGCATCAACTGAGCAATACTCAAACTTATTTTGTATGCGACGTACTAGAAAAAGAAACGATTTAAAATTTCGACCCACCCGTTTTTGCCTATTTTCCCGCTTTTTAAGGGGTAACGGATAAAAAAATATATATAACGGAAGCTTTGGCCAAACATTTAGTGTTTCTATTAAATATATGTTGCACCAGAAAGGTGGTTCTACAGAAGAATGCTGAGTCTGTTGTGTACGTAAGATGAGTGCAATGGCGAAGTTTTACAGACAAGGAAAACAAAAAGAAAACATTTGCTTAACAAGAGACAGCTTAATTTTCTAGTGAACATAATAAAGAAAAGACGGCTTGGAGATTCTGATACAAACATGACGGATTGAAGATGTTAAGTTAGAACTGGTGGAATTAAGGAATGCAGTTTGTCTGAATGCATTCCATTGATGTAGTGATAAATTAGTGAGAGGTTTGCAATATTTTATCTTTTTTTTTTAATTTTATTTTTGCTCCAAGTTAGACATTTTACTGCCACTCTTGTGCAGGGTGTTACATAGGAGGAAAATTATGAGAAAGAGTGACAGCTCATAGTGGTGTCAGGAAGTGAGTAAGAGAAAGACGAGAATACTGATGAGAGTGGAGTGGACTGAGAAAGGAGCATGAGAGAGAGAGAGAGAGAGAGAGAGAGAGAGAGAATACAAGTTAGTGAGAAAGATAATGACTATTGACATTACATTTCAATTCATGAAGACTGGTGAAGGGTGGGACAAATTTGTTAATTTTGTGGCTCGAGTAAATTCATACATAGGGGCACCAGTGAGCTAAGTTCATCGGATCAGAATCCGTGAAAGTATTTGTAGAAGAGACAGAGGGAAGCCACATTGCGCCGGTGATAAAGCAACTGTATCTTAGCTGCCAAGTCGGGATCGTTCACATTACAGATTCTCTGTTGGATTTTGTCAAGGATCCCTCGGTTGATAGCAGGAGCACCCAACCAGATATATCTCCAGTATTCAACGTACGAGCAGATGGCAGATTTGAATGTGCAGGATTGTTTCAGACGGGAAAAACTTCCTGGCCCTGCACAGAGAACTGACCTTTTTATCAGCGGAATTAGCTATGGATTCTATACTGTAATTCCACTTGAGGTCTGTTGTGAGAGTTAAGCCGAGGAGGTGCAGTGTTTTGCTTTCAGGGAGACTAGCCTGATTCATTCTAATGAAAGGTTAGGACCGATGGACTGTGATGGTTAATAGATAGTAGTTTCGTTTTGGAAGCATTAGATAAAATAACTTTCTTTCTTTTGTTAACTGGCCGTAAGGAAAGTTTGTAGGTGTTGGTTAGACTTTTTGAAATTTTAGTAAGTCATGATTTTGTATTTATTTATGCTTAACTTTAAGTTTTTTTATTTTTTATTTTGCTGTCCTTTTTTTCTATTTTTTGGTTGGACTTTAACTCAGTTAAAACTTACTTAACTCACCATTCTGAACATTTTTTTTTGTTTTCGTAACAGATAGACATAACTATCGCCCGGTTAACACACCACCCATGACTATTGAACCGGTGAAGTGGCTCATCCCTTGTCCCTGTTTAGGATGTTGTTTCCGGCTTTCCACCCACGTCTATTGAACAGGTGAAGAGGCTCATCTCTTGTTTCCTGTTTAGGATGTGGTTTCCGGCTTTCTCTTTTCCCATCTTTTCACTCTTTTCTTTCATTTTCTTCCTCAATTAGAGTAGTTAGACTAAACTATCGCCCGGTTCACACTCCACCCACGTCTATTGAACAGGTGTAGAGGCTCATCCCTTGTTCCCTGTTTAGGATGTGGTTTCCGGCTTTCTCTTTCTCTTTTCCCATCTTTTCACTCTTTTCATTCATTTTTTTTCCTCAGTTGGAGTAGATAGACTAAACTATCGCCCGGTTCACACACCACCCACGTATATTGAACAGGTGAAGAGGCTCATCCTTTGTTGCCTGTTTAGGATGTTGTTCCCGGCTTTCTCTTTTCCAAACTTTTCATTCTTACGTAGACCCCTGCGCTTCAGTGGCATTACCGCCTTGCTTGGGGTGATATGATTAAAAAAAAAAATTAGAATTCACGAACCATTTCTTACCCTACTCCACCACGGATTGGAGGTCCTTTTCAAGCTCGGCAGCGAGGTTGTCATCCTTTGTCATCCAAAGTTGTCATCCTTTATCATCCTCGGGAGATTTTTTGCTGTGAGAAAAGGTTGTAAGGTGGAAAATGATTTGTCAATCGCAAAGACACAGACACGTGTTTTGAATTTATTGTGATTAAACAGTGAAGAGAATCGATTAGCCATAGAAAACAAATCAGTCAATCAATCATTCTCATCTTGATTACGGTTTCCAACCAAACTTTTGGTTACGGTAATGTGGAAAGTTTACACCTTGATTGTTTTTCATTATTTTTCGCTTCTAATTCATTCGATTAAGTGCTATACATAATATACGCTTGTACGATCATGTCTCTTTCGAGACATGACTCCCTAGGCATAATTTTTTTTTCCATAGTACGTAGCTAATAAAAATGATTGAAGTCATTTTTATTAGTGTCTATGATACTGAATTTCACATGAAAAAAGAAAAACATATACGATAAATGTTAAGTATAAGATTTCCTTTTGTTTCGATGTTCTTTAAAACCGTGTCATTGCTTACATATCGGCTCATTTTATCCTCGGCATCTTTCTTCAGGGCCACAGTTCTGTTGCTTTAAGATTTTTCTTCATCTTTGGTAAGATTGTCCAGCATTCGCTGCTAAGTTTTTTTTCCTTTTTCCTAATACTCTGCTTAGATTGTGGAAGGCAAGTTTAGTTATCCCATTTGCGGATTTCAGTGTCGCTCTTTCTGTTCTTTGTTAAAACACTTTCCAGATATTTAAATTTTTGTTCGTGTTTGATTTTGGTTGCCCCGATTTGTAATTGGAATTTGAGATCTTCAAGAAATAGAGATTCGTTGGAATTTACATTATTTTTTATTAAATTAGTTTTTCAGGAAATTAGACGCCTGAAGTACAATGAATATTATAGGCTCTTCTTCACATTGTGGCAATTTCCTTTCTGTCGTTTAGATAATAGCAGTTTCTGTTTGCCGAAATTTACTTTTCTCTTCTCTCTTTTCACCCATTCATTTTAAGCGTCGTCCAATCTATTTTCAGTCACTAGTCTCTGTTTTTCTACTATTTCACACTTTTTTAGTTTGCTTTTTCACAACGTAATTCCCCTTTTTTTTTATCAATTTCCGATTTCCTTTCTCATTTTCTATGTTTCTCTATTTTTTAATTTCCTTCTTAACTTAAATGGATCCTGGGTATGACCGTAAACTGCATCCGGCAGCAACGTTACTGATTGAGAGGTTGTGAGGACTATGGAACCACCTCGTAGTTGCTGTTGTTTCCAGGTTCACCATGACCTGGGGTGGTAGCACCTGTTAGGGTCCCAGCTATGGGCAAATAGTTAACCCTCAAACTGGGGTCAAAACACAATGAAACTATAAAAATAGTCTTTTATATTAAAATATACAGTTTTGAATGAAAGACTTTACCATAACACATCATTGAAGGACAAAAAAATAATACCAGAAATACATTTTTGAATACAAAACTAGAAGACATTTTTAGCTTCTAAAATAAAAAAAAAATTATCAAAATCTGACAAAATCAACTTTTTTATTGTAACCGAACATTAAAGATAATCACTTAGACGACAATTCTACTCTTGCAGCTTCTTTTCCCGCACTTCCCGCCGGTGGAACTCGCTTCCTTATTCATGCTTTCCTGACGGCTACAACCTCCAGGAATTTAAATGCAAGGTCAATACTCATCTCTTAACTACTTGACCCTACTTCTTTCCACACTGTCCTGTATATCCTTTCCTTTCTCTCACCTTCACAACTGTCATCACACCTGTATTCCCATCCTTCTCTTGCTCCTTTCTAACTAGTTCGTCTTTCTCTTCACTCTCTTCTACTTAATCTTTTTTACTCTTATGTAGTGTCATCACAACTGTATTCCCATCCTTCTCTTGCTCCTTTCGAACTCATTCTCGTCTAATCCTATTACTCTTATGTACCCCCCTACACATCAGTGGCCTTGCACGGGGTGATTTTAAAAAAAAATTAAATAACCCACAGAGGTTGATTTGCCGTTAAACAAACTCAAACTCAAATTTAAACTTAACTTAAACATTTGTTTGACTTTTGCTTACTTTTCTCTCTTCATCTCTTTTGATTTGGGTTTGTTTTTGTTTGTTTTTCTACAGTGAGGTTCACCTCTTACAAGACCCGGGAGACACTCGAGGTAGGAGTTTGAAGAGGAAGAGGCACAGTTTATGCGAATATGTAAGGAATATAACGGTGAACCCTAGACTTGAACCCGTTATGATTTTGATGATCTGAAAAATAATCGCTTGGGAATCTGCTCCAGAGGAATAGGTTGCTCGATTGGAACTCACATCTAATCAACGAAATACGAAAGAAAACCGGTGGTACGCCACAATGGGCGTGGCATGGCGGATCTTGGATGTTAAGGTTAGAGATGGTGGAATAAAGGAATGTAGCTTGTCTGAATACTTTCCATTTTACTAGTGATAAATTAGTAAGAGGCTTGGGACGTTTTATCTGTGAGAAATGCGTTGTAGGGTGCAAATTATGTTATTCTTAAAATTATTTGTTAACAAGATATACTCACGCTGATTTAATAATTCTAGAAAAGCTCAAAATTATATTTCGGTTTCAAGAACTACACAAAGGGTTGATAAGCTGTAAAAAAGCGTCAATTGATCAATACTCCAGGTTATTGTGTATGCGACATACTAGAAAAAGCAATGATTTGAAATTTTGACATGCCCGTTTGTGCCTTTAAGGAGTAAGGTAAGAATACATAAAAAGGAAACTTTGGCCAAATGTGTCGTATTTCTATTAGATACATAGTGTAGCAGAAAATGAAAACAAAAAGAAAACATTTGACAGAGAGCTTAATTTTCTAGTGAACATAATAAGAAAAGACGGCTTGGAGATTCTGATACACACATGACGGATTGAAGATGTTAAGTTAGAACTGGTGGAATTAAGGAATTAGTTTGTCTGAATACATTCCATTGATGTAGTGATAAATTAGTGAGAGGCTTGCGACATTTTATCTGTGAGAAAAGGGTTGTAGGGTGGAAAATGATTTGTTGATCGCAAGGACACAGACACATTTTTTGACTTTATTGGAATGTGAAGATGATTGATAGGTCATCAAAAACGAATCAGTCAATCAATCATTCTCATCTTGATTACAGTTTCCATCCAAACCTTTTGTTTACGGTAATGTAGAAAGTTTACACCTTGATTTTTTATTTATTTTTGTCGCTTCCAATTCATTCAGTTAAATGTCATGCGTAATATACGCTTGGGAGATCGTGTCTCTTTTGAGACATGACTCACTAGGCAGAGTCTTTTCTTCCCTTAGTATGTTGCTACTTCTTTCTACATTAATCTGGTTGCGAACCGATGCTGTAGAATCTAATCTGTTTTGCTATTCAACCCATAGCTGGAGAGAGAAGGGACGGATTAATAGTTTCCCCAAGAGTATTTGCGCGTAAGTGAGAGAAACGAATTCAACTGGGATTCGAACTCGGCTTTTCGATGTCTCATTCTGAGGTTATATCTACTGCATTAAAACGGACATCGTTCTAATTACAAGTGCTTAAAAAAATAAAGCCTAACAATTCATTTAACCCTCTAGGGCCATTTGATACAGTATTTCCCTATAAGGAAACATTTGGTATTCATTGACTGAGCAGTCAGTACTGCTTTCATTTGAAATTTATAAAACATTTCTCTTAAAAAATTTTTCAGGAAAATATTTCTTTCAAGGCTTGTTTTCATACTGTATCAAATATGATACGAATGGCCCTAGAGGGTTAACGGCCCATTGGCCTCTATTTTTACTTGGGGATTTATGTTGGTTTAACCCTCTAGGGCCATTCGTATCATATTTGATACAGTATTTCCCTATAAGGAAACATTTGGTATTCATTGACTGAGCAGTCAGTACTGCTTTCATTTGAAATTTATAAAACATTTCTCTTAAAAAATGTTTCAGGAAAATATTTCTTTCAAGGCTTGTTTTCATACTGTATCAAATATGATACGAATGGCCCTAGAGGGTTAAACCAACATAAATCCCCAAGTAAAAATAGAGGCCAATGGGCCGTTAACCCTCTAGGGCCATTCGTATCATATTTGATACAGTATTTCCCTATAAGGAAACATTTGGTATTTCCTTATAAGGAAACATTTGGTATTCATTGACTGAGCAGTCAGTTCTGCTTTCATTTGAAATTTATAAAATATTTCTCTTAAAAAATTTTTCAGGAAAATATTTCTTTCAAGGCTTGTTTTCATACTGTATCAAATATGATACGAATGGCCCTAGAGGGTTAAAAAGTTTTTTTTTTATTGTTTATACGGCTTATCAACTTTGTGCAAGTTATATAAAGCAAGAAAACATTTTTAGATTTTAATAATATTTTTGTAGATAATAATAATTTAATTATTAGTATCTTATTGATTAACCCATAGCTAATGAGAGCAGAGCTGAATTCACACCTTTTCCAAGGATATTTGTGCATAAGTAACTATACCGAAGGCGTCAGTGATTGATACTCGTCTAATGTCGAGTTCAGAGCCATTATCCTTACATACCACAGCTTACGGCACCTGATATTTTAAAGCGCCACCCATCCTTGTATTGACCAAGCTGTATTTAATCATTCTCATCTTGATTACGGTTTCCATCCAAACTATTTGTTTACGGTAATGTGGAAAGTTTACACCTTGATGTTTTTAATAATTTTTCCGCTTCTAATTCATTCAATTAAGTGTTATATATAATATACGCTTGTACGATCATGTCTCGAAAGAGACATGACTTCCTAAGCAGAATTCTGTTTCCCATAATACGTAGCTAATAACAATGATTGAAGCCCGGTTCACACTCCACCCACGTCTATTAAACAGGTGAAGAGGCTCATCCCTTGTTCCCAGTTTAGGATGTGGTTTCCGGCTTTCTCTTTCCCAATCTTTTCACTCTTATGTAGCCCCCTGCACATCAGTGGCGTTACCGCCTTGCTCGGGGTGATATAATTAAAAAAAAAAAAAAGTCATTCTTATTAGCGTCTATGATACTGAATTTCGGCAACTCACATAAAAAAAGAAAAACATATACGATAAATGTTAAGTATAACATTTCCTTTTGTTTCGATGTTCTTTAAAACTGTCTCGTTGCTCACATATCGGCTCATTTTATCCTCGGCATGTTTCTTCAGAGCCAAATTTCTGTAGCTTTAAGATTTTTCTTCATCTTTGGGAAGATTGTCCAGCATTCGCTGCTAATTTTTTTTCCTTTTTCCTAATACTCTGCTTAGATTGTTTTAGTGAATTTTGGCTATCCCATTTGCAGGTTTCAGTGTCGAACTTTCCGTCCTCCGTTAAAACACTCTTGACCAAGCTCTATTGAGCGATAAAAAGAAAAACTGATTTGAATTACGTCTTTGAGAAGTTGTACATATTAGAGTTCGACTTTGTCATATCGTGAATCTTCTCAAAACTCATATTTAAATCATCCAAACAATTTAGATAATGACCATGGATGTTATTTATTCTTTAAAATGTTGATACACGGTTTTATATCGTGTATATACTTTTGTTTCATGAATACAAATCATCCTCAATATAATGACGTAAGCAAGGGGTCTGAAATCTAATTATATAAGCAGGGGGTCTGCAATCTAATCATGTAAGCAAGGGATCTTCAATCTAATCATGTCAGCTGGGGATTTGCGAACTAATCATATTATCAGGCGTCTGCAATCTAATCATGTAAACAGGAGGTCATCAATGCTACTTACGTAAGAAAAATAAAAGGCTTTTTATTGCTCTTTACAACTTTGAACCTCCGTTTCACATACAAAACGGTCAATCGCCCCTAATACTCCTCAGAATCCTATAGTAAGAAATAAGTTATACTTGGACAGCTTCTTCTCAATAACTGCTGCTTTGGGGAAAATAAATCCGGCAATATGTTTTCCCAATCTTGAACTTGGGTTAACAATTAACTCATCTTACCATTTATTACATTCACTAGCAGTATAGCCCGGCGTTGTTCGGGTGTAATGAAAGCTGTAAAAATAATCCATACTCTTGGAGCTCAGACATTTTGCACGTTGGCACGAAAGACTAAAAAGCAATAGTTGTTTCCAGTTAAAGCAAAACCGTAGATTGAAAGAAAAATGAATGGATGTAAGTCAAATTTTGATTTCCTGGTGTCGATATCAAATAAGATTTCTTTCGTTGTAAACTGAATTTTGAAGGCTAAATAAGTCCTCTGAGTAAATGGTATCATGGCTGAGACTAAGAACTACAACTATACCTACTTAGAGCCAAACCCGAAGCAAAAACTAAAATAAAAGGACTGAAAAAATACAGACATACAGGCAGATAAACAGGCACACACAAACATCTTGACTTTTATATATATATTATCGATTTTCTGCACTATTGTAAGAACTGCAACCTTTAAATTTCCAAATATCGTTACTTATGGCTTTGTCTATGAGTGTATCAAATTTGATTAAAATCGGACCACTCCTTCTATAACCCGATTTTTTCGATTATCGATTTTCGATATTTATCGGGGGTACCTCGACACAAAACCTAGCTAAGAACACTCGCAGACGCTTATAGTACAACTGTGTAAATGTTCAAGAAAATCGTTTCAGTCGTTTCGGAGTTTATAGGTAACGGACACACACACAGACACACACACACACAGACAAAGTTCCATTTTTAAATAAGTTCAGATACACAGCAATTGTGTACATTGAATGACAGTTGGGTTTAGTAATGGTTGACAATTAGTATAAAAAATGAGAGTTAAATTATCATTTGTTTAGTTTCGTATATAATTAAATTAAAAATAAGTTTTTAAAATTCGACACTATCGTTTGTGCCTATTTTCCCTATCTTTTAAGGAATAAAGAAGAAAAGAAAACAAATAACGGATGCTTTGTCGAAAAAAACATTAAAATCCTAATGTCTTTGAAAAAACAAAAACGTTTTCTAGTTGATCCTTATCAGGAACAATTTGGCTAAAACAATTTTCTTAAGACTGGAACGTTTCAGAAGAACGAATAAATATCAGAACGCAAGAGCTATTTTTTTTTTTTATTCGCTTTCGTAGAATTCCTCAGCATTCAAAAGTAAAGCCTGGAAAGAATATCAAAGGTCGGTGTATCGTTTACTTTTGTACTTTATTCGATATATTCCTTTATAGCTATTGTTCTCGTGTAAGTCTTCTTCTTTCTTCTTCGCATTGTTCCGAAGGAATACACCTCTCTATGTTCATATCCAGTTAAAACACATCAACTTCCCACCATGTACCACTACCAATGACCAAAAGAGCGTTTCTAACTCTATACGCACTTGGCGGAAAGATGAAGGTACATTATTCCGGTGTGGTTAGAACAGACCGCGAAGTTATGTCCCCGGGGATGAACAATTGTATTCGGATTAGACGAAGACGCCGGCCATTGGGGAGGTCAGTAAAAAAGTTTATATACAAACGACAAGTTCTTATCTTTCCTTTGCAATGCAAGTTTTCTCTCTAAAAAAAAGAAAAACGAACAGAAAAAAGTGTGGGTTTTATTCATTTATTTTTATTTTTTTGCTTTCTACTCTTTCCATTGTTCTAATATATATTTTTATTATTTGTTTTTTCACATCGAGCCGCCTTTTCTTGATGGGCTCTTTATTTACTGCTTTAAATCTATGGTTGCTATATTTTTTTTTCTATTTTTATTACCATTGTTTTCTTTATTCTTTCGAATTTCGAATGATCTAGCTAAACCTAACGAGCATAGTTTCTTCTGTCTGAAAGCCAAAGTGTGGTTCACACGGTTAGGAGCGAAGCTAATACACAGTTATCGACTAGATTACACATTAGAGAGAAACGTCTACTCCAGTATAAAATCCGATGGCTAAATTGTCACAAATTTCTGTTTGAAATTCCGTGATTAGACGTTTTTTTTTTATTTTGTCGAATGCACAGTGTAGTAGGGTCAGTTGAGCACCGACTGAAAGAAAAAGAAAATCTTCGCCAGATTAAAAAAAAAAGGTGCATGCTGTACTGTTTGGAATTCGCGCTGGAATCTCTAATACGAACATTTGAGAGTTTCAATCTGAGGACAGTGCGGAGGATTCAGAAAGAGTTGGATAAGTCTAATGGTGATTACGAAGGTACGTGAGTTGTGAAGTTGTACAGTGGCTCTCTAAATATTCTGCGAAACATTCTATCAGTTTGAGATAGTGTGGTGATACCGACCGAGCATAGCCACGGACCGGCTGTTTGCAACCTCACGACCAAAAAGCAAATGACCAAATGTCGTTGGTGCGCATCCGGGTTCGCGCAGATGTTTCGGTTGAAAAATAAAAATTAATTAGATATTAAATTTCCAGTTGGCGAGCCTACGCGAATTTTATTTATCAGCCAATGGGAAGCCCAGAATCAAATACGGATATGAATTCCCAAATGATCATCTGCGATCCAAAAAGTCGAAATAAAAAGCCGATACAGAAAGCAGCGCCAGACAGGTAGACTGACTCGAGGGAGACGAGAGTAATTAGTATCTCCCTTGACCAAGTCAAGTGGCTTACTATGTTCACCTCCCTTACCTCTCTCACCTTAGCTTTCGCTGTCTCAAAACTACTTACTGACCTACGGAGTGACTACATCAAAGACATTCCTTACTCACAACGCTCACACATTTTAAGTGTTAATTCTCTTTTCAGCATTTTATTGACATGAACATTTTAACGTCCGTTGGACCTATACTTCAAGTATTACTTTAATTGTAAAAACCTTAATTGATATGTATATATACAAAATATTATTTTTCAACTCAAATTGCTTCTCTTGATCTGTAATCATTTTATGACATATAGTGGGCTGTCTACAGCAGGGCCAAATTCCGTTAATCTGCAACAATATACTACTACCCTTCACTAGGACGGACTATTCACTATAAACTGGAAAAGAATGGATAACCCGCTATAATAGTACGAGTTGATGGAAAACAGTTACTATATAAGATAAACGTTAAACAATGTAGAAGAAGATATAATAATAATAATAATAATAATAATAATAATAATAATAATAATAATAATAAATTGAAGCAAACAGGCCAGACATAATTGTTAAAAACCAGAAAGAGAAAATTTGTCTATTAATTGATATGGCTTGTCCAGCGGATTGTAACATGGCAACCAAGGAATTCGAAAAACTGTCAAAATATAAAGACCTGGAAATTGAAATAGAAAAAATGTGGAAATTGAAAACAAGAGTTGTGCCAGTGATAGTAGGTGCACTTGGAATGATAAAAAATGGAACAAAACAACACATTGAAAGAATCCCTGGAAACCCCAGCTTAAGAGATATACAAAAAATTGTCTTATTAAGTACAGCCCACACACTAAGGAAAACTTTATCTATGTAACGCTAAGGATGATAGGGAAGATAGAAAAAACATGAAATGGAGCCATAACAACACGCCACGACCTGCCTTAGGTCTCCTCGCAGACTTGGTTGGTAGTGAGACCAAAGCAGAAATAGAAATATGATGAAAAATGACATAATAATAATAATAATGCTTTGGAAAATATATAAACAGACACTGGTATGATCATGACCCAGTATCGATTATAGAAATAAAAGATTTCAGCATTTTATGGGATTACACCATCTACACAGACAGGAAAATTGAAGCAAATAGGCCGGACATCATTGTCAAAAACCGAAAAGAAAAACTTGCCTACTAATTGATATGGCTTGTCCAGCGGATTGTAAGCAAGGAATTTGAAAAACTGTCAGTGTATATAGACTTGAAAACTGAAACAGAAAAAGATTATGACAATTGAAAACATGAATAATACCAGTGATTGAAGATGCGTTTGGAATGATAAAAAAGACTAAAACAACACATTAAATCCCATCTTATCAGGAAGAGACAACTGAAGTTCCTGGGACACGCAATGAGGAAGGAGAGCATGAATAACCTGATACTGACTGGAGAGATAAAAGGAAAGAGACAGAGGAAGGCAGCGGATAAGATATTTGCAGGGTCTGATCAGGTGGATGACGGAACGGGGGTTGCCAGATGTAACAGGAGCAAACATACTAAGAGCCACAAGGGATAGGGAGACATGGAGAACCATGATCGCCTACGTCCTGAAGGGACAGGGCACATAGAAGATATACAAATATTGTCTTGATAAATACAGCCCACACGCTACAAAGACTTTGTCCATGTAACGCTAGTGATGTTATGGGAGATAGAAACACGAATGAAAGGTAACCATAACAACACACCTTGGCCTGTCTTAGGTTTTCTTGAAAAATAAAAAAATTAATAATAGTTGAAGCCTTTGGATCCATACTATTTTTTACCACCTACATTAAGAAAGCCTAGTATGCCATCGTTGCTGGGCTCTATAAATGTTCTACGAAAGGAGATGTCTGTCTGAGTTCTTACAAGTTGTGCCCTTAATGCAAACCTTAGAAAGAAGGGAAGATAATATTAATAAATTACTCGAGGTTACACCTGACTTAGATCGTATGGATCCTTGTGGTGCCGTTAACTTGTAAGTCTCTTATTAGACTGGCGACAAGCGGTCATCCTATTCCTTGGATATAACCGTTTCTTCGATCACACTTGTCATATGTGGAAAGTTCTTCCGGCTTTTTGCTTTAATGTCAAATTTGTTCTTCAAAAGGTAATTGCGATATCAATCATTGTCTTCTTTCTTCTTAGTTATTTTTTTTATAAGCGTTTCACCCCGAGCAAGGCATGTCACTGCCACTACTGCGCAGGGGGATACTTAGAGTGCAGAAAGGATGATCAAATACAGGAAATGTCAGAGGGTGGGTGATAGGCGGGTAAGGGTACCGAGAATGGTTAAATGTAGGAAATGTCAGAGGGTGGGTGATAGGCGGGTAAGGATACCGAGAATGAGGGTTGGTTAGATGAGAATTTTTCTGAGAATAATTGGGAGTAAGAGTGATAGGAAGTGTCTATTGACCCTACATTTAAACACCTGGAGATAGTAGCTGTCGGGAAAGCAGACTTGTGGAAGGGAGTTCCACAGGCGGGAAGCGCGAGAAAAGAAGCTGTTCGAGTAGAATTTACGGTTACATCTTATCTGTTTAACTGTAAAAGGGTGGGACCTAGTTGCTAATCTAGTATCTCGTGTAAATTCGTACCGAGGCGGCACCAATGACCTAAGTTCATCGGAGCAGAAGCCATGAAAGTACTTGTAGAAGAGGCACAGGGAAGCTACATCACGTCGGTGAAAGAGTGGTTGCAGCCGGTCTGCCAAGTCAGTATAAACCACGTTACAGATCCTCCTTTGTATTTTGTCAAGAAGCCCAAGGAGAGCAGCAGGGGCACCCGACCAGATATGGCAGCAATATTCAATATACGGGCGGATGGTAGATTTGTATATGTGCAGAATAGATTCGGGTGGGAAAAACTTCCGGACCCTGCACAGAGAGTCGACTTTCATAGCGGCAGATTTGGCAATAGATTCGATATAGTCATTCCATTTGAGGTCCGCCGAAAGTATAACGCCAAGGAGGCGTAGTATTTTACTCTCTGGGAGGCTAGCCTGTCCCATGCTAATGGGAGGTAGATGTGATTGTCTATGGTGGTTAGTTGATAACAGCTTCGTTTTAGAAGCAATGAAATTTACCAGCCATTTCATACCCCAGGCCACTACGGATTGGAGGTCCTTTTCAAGCACGGCAGCGAGGTTCGCTTTGTCGTCCACACCTGGTTTTTGATCGATGCGAGAGTAGATTGTTGTGTCATCGGCATACATGCCTAATGGTGTCGGGGAGATCATTAATGTAGATCAGAAAGTGCGTGGGACCTAGGATAGAACCTTGAGGGACGCCCGCGTTCGTATGGTAGTTTTGGGAGGCATGCCCATTTAATAACACCTTCAATGTGCGGTTAGAGAGGAATGACTGGATGAGGTCAAACAGATGTCCAGTTATCCCATAGCTCCGCAGTTTGCACAAGAGGACCAGCATGCCAGACCCTGTCGAATGCTTTGGAGATATCCAAGGCAACGGTTCGGGCTTCACCATTTTTGTCGAGTGCCTGGTATATGTACTCGGTAATGGTCGTTAGCACATCAGCAGTAGACCTGGTGAAGCGAAACCCTTACTGTTTGTCAGAGAGAAGCCTGTGGGCCGTGACATGCTGAATCACCTCGGCGTTGATAATTGTTCTTTTATAGTTCTCTCTCCTTAATAGAGTTTATTTCTCACATTCTCTCATATTCATTAATAATTTGTGTCTTAGTGGCTTTATTATCTTGCTTGGAGTGAAATGATTACAAGATAAACTAAATTCAATGCCTAATTCTTAAAGTTACCATTTTAATATTATCACATAGACCTAGCAATGTTGAACCATTTTTGCTATCAAGACAGACATCGATTAATTATAAAATATACGTTCATTTTCTTAACAACAATACTAATTTTTTTCAAGCTCTTCGTATTAATTTCCAGTTTTCTTATATTCAATCATTCTTTTCTATTTTTGCTTATCTTTTTTGCCTACATTTTTTTCTTACAATCCTAAACCGATAAATACTTTCGCAGTTTCCTTATACAAGGTACAGCTTTTCAACCACTATGTTTTTATCTTTAAGCCTATGTTTCTCGCAGGGGAAACAATTTTTCTAACTCTATAAAGAAAGACAAAACAAAATAAATATCGTTAAGACACTCGGCCAACGGTCAAAGACAGGTGGAATGCTATCAAAGCAAATTTGGAAAAGAAAAAGTTCTCACTTTTTAAAAAGAAAAGAAAAACATAAAACAGATAAAGAGAGAGAAATAAGACAAGGGCGGAGGAAAATATTTTAAAAACATTTGAGAAATATGTCAGCTGGGGGCAAAACAAACACTGACTAAAAAGAAAAATATAAATGTCGGCAATATGGCGTCGTATCAGGAGACGAACAAAACGAGACATCTCACGTGGACGGACGAGATTTAGAGTTTATTTGATAAAAGAGTTTGAAAATTCGTATGTGTTTATTTAACAAGTTTAACTGAGTTTGACACAAGATCACACCAGTATACTATCAGGCAATAATATAATTTATTCTTGCAACTGTATACGGCCAAATCTATTTTTTTTAAAATTTATTTTATATGCTATGTCTCTTCAGGACGTAATCGATTTTTTCTCTCCACAACTTTCTGTTTTTTTATTTTCAGTTGTAAATAAATAGTGTACTCTTAGCTTTCTTTATGGTGCCTCTACGGTCGTTCATTTGCACAGAATTGTAGGTTCGTCGTGTTTTTAATTTTGCCGCTTGTCCATTCGCTATGATCATCAATTTTTGTTGAATTAGTTGCAATCACTTACAATGAAATATCTTTGGAAAATAAATTATTCCATCTCTTATCTTAGCAGGCCAGATTGAGTTCTATATCCTTGGTTGGTAATCAGTCTACCAGAGAGAAAAATGGCAACCTACTCCGTGGAAATCTTCTGCGTAGACAGTAATGGACCGAAAGAGACATGATCACCAAAGCGTGTATCACGTACGACACTTATCTGACTGCCTTTTTTCATATGATAATATAGTATGTAATATAGGCATCCGAATCTGGATAGAAACATATCAGTCAATCAGTTAAGTGCCGTACGTGATACACGCTTGGGTGATCATGACCCGAAAGAGACATGACTGACTGGGCAGAAGAGTATCCCGCAGTGGGTTGCCATTGCTTTCTGCGGTAGAGTGGTTGCCGACCAAGGCTATAGAACCCAATCTGTCCTGTTATTTGATTCATAGCTAGAGAGATGTAGTATAATGAGTCGTAATTAGTGGGGGATTAGCTTATTACTTCGTAAGTATAGAAAATCGATCCCCCACTTTATGCCCAATAGAAGCCTTAATCATGTTTCCAACTATTATCTTCAGTTAATCATTTAAGGGCCGTACGTGATACACGCTTGGGCGATCATGATTCGAAAGAGACATGACTGACTGGGCAGAAGATTATCTCACAGTGAGTTGCCATTGCTGTCTGCGGTAGACTGGTTGGCAGCCGAGGCTATAGAACCCTATCTGACCTATTATTTAATCCAAACTGGAGGAAAGTGACGGATGACTACCTTTCCCAAGGGTATTTGTGCGGAAGTGAATGCAACGAATTCAACTGGAATTCGAACTGGAATGCGTAAGTGAAGAAACATATCGACTAAGCATAAATCACCATTCAAAATTCATAGATTTTGCATGGTGATTTATTAGAAAGGGCGGAAAAGACATTTTCCATCATTTATCCCACTAGCTATGGGTTAAATAGCAGACTAGATTGGATTCTATAACGTTGGTTGCCAATCAGTTTACCAGAGAGAGAAATGGCAACCTACTCCGTGGAAATCTTCTGCCTAGTCAGGAATCGATCGATAGAGACATGATCACCAAAGTGTATATAACGTATGACACTTATCTGACTACCTTTCATCAGATGGGAACATAATATCTAAGATAGGCCTTCGGGTTTGAATAGAAACATATCGATTATGCATAAATCACCATTCAACATATACAGATGCAATATTATTGCACATTTCGGTTGGTTGGTTGGTTGGTTGGTTTGTTTTTATGGCAAATCACCCTCGGTGGGTCATTTATTGCCAACTAAACTTTATTTATTTATTGCTGGTAATAACTTTTTCTTTCAACAATTTATTGTTGTTTTTTATATGAGTTTTTGTGTCTAGTAATACATTTTTTTCCAGTATCAAGATTCATTGAGATTTGTTTTTAAGGGTAGGGTGCCCAAGTCCTACCCTTGTTATTTAACCCATGACTTGAGGGAAAGGACGGATTAATACCTATTCCCAAGGGTACCAGTGCTTAAGTGAATGCGGGATATTCAACTGGAATTCGAATCCGACTCACCGATTACTCTTGCCGAGCCGATATCCACTGCACCACAACGCACATCCATCACTATACGCTTACAGCACCTGGTATTCCCAAGCGGTCACCCATCTAAGTACAGACCAGGCTCAACGTTGCTTAACTTCGGTGATCGAGCGAAAACCAGTGTACTCAAAAGAAAGGAACGAACAATAGACACACAAAACTCCTGGCAACATTGCAAAAAAAATAGAAACAAAAGATTATTTTAATAGGCTGGTGAAACAATATGGGTTTCATTTCTCATGTATGATTTTTTAAAGAAAATTTCTAATCAGAAATTCCTTTATATTTCCAATTTGGTAAATGTATATTTCAAAGAAAATCTGTAGATATACTGTCAAGAGAGGGAGACAGCATGTTCGACATCAAAGCAGAACTCTTTCAGGGTGGTATCATTGCATCTTTTCTCTTTCCTACCACCTTCGATAACGGATTGACATCTTCCCTCAAGAATCATCATCATCTAAATCTAACTTTATCACTCACTCTCTAAGGTCAATATACTGCAAAAAAGTTGACAGATATTGACGATACAGATGACCTAGCTACCACTGCCGACACCATATATATATGCTAGCAGTTTAGCCCAGCGTTTCTCGGGTGTAATGAAAGCTTTAAAACTAATTCATGGTCCTGGAGCTCAGACTCTTTGGACGTTGGCACGAAAGACTAAAAAGCAATAGTTGTTTCCAGTTAAAGCGAAACTGCAGACTGAAATGAATGGATGTAGGGTCAAATTTTGATTTCCTGGTATCGATATCAAATAAGTTTTTTTCGTCCTAAACTGAATTTTGAAGGCTAAATAAGTCCTCTGAGTAAATGGTATCATGGAGTAAGAACTGCAATTATACCTACTTAGAGCCAAACTCGAAGCAAAAACTAAAATAAAAAGGGCTGAAGAAAAAATACAGACATACAGGCAGATAAACAGACACACACACACATAAACAACTTGCCTTCTATATATAAATTATCGTTTTTCTGCACTATTGTAAAAACTGCAACCTTGAAACTTCTGAATATCGTTTCTTATGTCTTTGTCTATGAGTGTATCAAATTTGATTAAAGTCGGACCGCTCCTTCTATAACCCGATTTTTTCGATTATCAGTTTTCGATATATATCGGAGGTACCTTGATACAAAACCTAGCTAAGAACACTCGCAGACGCTTATAGTACAACTGTGTAAAGTCTCAAGAAAATCGGTTCAGTCGTTTCGGACTTTATAGGTAACGGACATACACACACAGACAAACACATGCATATACACACAAAGTTTTTTTTTTTTTTATCATTTCACCCCGACCATGGCGGAAATGCCACTTATGTGCAGGGGGCTACATAAGTGTAAAAAGATTAATTAGGAGAGAGTGAAAAGGAAGTCGAACCAGTTAGAAAGGAGCAAGAGAAGGATGAGAATGCATGTGTGATGACAGTTTCAAAGGTGGAGAGAAAAAATGGATATACGGGTTGGGAAAAGAACTAGAGTCAAGTGGTTAAGAGATGAGTATTGACATTGCATTTAAATTCCTGGAGGTTATAGCTGTCAGGAAAGCAAGAATATGGAAGCGAGTTCCACAGGCGGGAAGTGCAAGAGAAGAAGCTGAAGGAGTAGAATTTTCCTTTGCATTTGGTTGATCTAACTGTGAATGGGTGGGACCCAGTTGCCAATCTGCTTGCACGAATAAACACCTCTTAAGTTCGTCCGAGCAGAAGCCATGAAAGTATTTATAGAACAGACAAAGGGAGGCCACATTTCGTCGATGGGGAAGTGGCTGTATTCGAGCCGCCAAGTCAGTACCTATCACATTACTGATTCTCCTTTGGAGCCTGTCGAGAACACTGAGGTGAACGGCAGCATATATATGGCAGCATTACTCCATGCACGGACGAATGGTTGACTTGTATATATGCAGGATGGATTCAGGCGGAAAAAAACATCCTGGCCCGACACAGTGACCCAACCTTCTTAGCAGTGGATTTAGTTATGGAATCGATGTAGTGGTTCCATTTGAGATCAGAAGAAAGTGTAAGGCTGAGGAGGCACAGTGTATTGCTCTCCGGGAGAATCACTTGGTCCATGCTTATGGGAGGCAGGATAGGTTGCCTGTGATGATTGACAGACATGAGTTTGGTCTTAGACGCATTGAAATTGACAAGCCACTTCTTGCCCCAGTTCACCACAGAGTGTAGATCCCGTTCAAGGTTAGCAGCGCGGTCATGTTTGTCCGCCACAACAGGTTTCTTACTGATGCGGGTGTATATTGTGGTGTCATCTGCGTAGATGCCTACTTGGGACTTGATCTCATCTGGGAGGTCGTTGATGAAAATAAGGAAGAGCGTCGGGCCTAGCATAGAGCCCTGTGGGATACCAGCATTCGTGCTGTAGGATGAAGAGGCATGCCCATTCAAAACGACCTTGAATTTGCGTTTATTTAAAAAAGATTGAATAGGATCAAGCAAGCGTCCGGTAATACCGTAACCCCGTAGCTTGCATCGAAGGCCAGATGTCCAGAGCAAGGGCACGAGCCTCGTCTGACCCATCAAGGGACTGGATCATGTCCTCCGTAACGGTTGTTAGCATGTCAGCCGTGGACCTGGCAAAGAGGAAGCCATATTGCCTGTCAGAGAAGAGTTTGTGGGCAGTAAGTTGTTGAACTATTTCAGCATTGATTATTGCCTCGAATATTTTCCCGAATATCGGTAGAAGACTGATAGGGCGATAGTTAGATGGGTCCGAGGGTTCACCACAGTTCTTAAATACAGGAACGACTGAAAAGAACTTCCTGCATGCAGGAGAACAGGAAGCAGAAAGGCCGTAGTTATACAGTTTAGAGAGGACAGGGGAGAGTTTAGGAGCACACCTCTTAAGGATTATCACCGGAATTCCATTACAACCACTCGCCTTATGGGGTCGAGTTTTGAAATTACTCGGGATACTACTGTCGGGGTAATATATACGTCGTGCAGTTTGGCCTCAGTTCTAATAGGGAAGTCGGGTGAGTGTACTCCAGATGAGTGAAATGTGGAGTTGGATGAGAATCAGCGGACAAAGCACTCAGCTTTGTCTGCAGATGACGTGAGAACCTCATATTCATTGATTAAAGAAGGTATTGAGGATTTGCTATTGTTAAGGACCCGTTTGCATAACGACCAATAGTCCTTGGAGCCCAACTTGCGGTCAGCTATGCGCTGTCGCATTCTCTCAGCAAACAACCGTTTGGCGTCATTCAGGATTCTTTTGCACTCATTACGAGCAGACGTGAATAGGCGCCTATTGTGATCAGATGACTGTCTCCAGAATAGTCGGAAGTAATTGTTCCTGTGGGCAATGGCGTCCGAACAGGCAGGAGAGAACCACAGAGAGGAATTAGGTTTTAGGCAATACTTCCTGGTAGGTATGAAGGCATCAATGCCAGCTTTCACCCATGACGAAACCTCAGAGGCACAGTCATCAGCTGGAAGATCGAACACTTTTCCCCAAGGGATGTCGCAGAGGAAATCGCGAAAGGCATCCCAGTCAGCTTTTTGGTAGCAGTAGAATGTCCTATAGGTAGGAGGCTCCTGGGGGGGGGGTGAGAGTGGAAAGAGATATTGAGAGAGACATCAGCATGATCAGAATTTCCGAGAGGGCAAAGCTGCGAGACTTGACAGGCGGCAGGTGCAGAGGTAAAACATATATCTAGTAGCGAGGAGTGTCCAGACGGAGTGCTTGGAAAGCAAGTGGGGAAGACCACCATTTGCGTAAGGGATTGGGAAATAGCGAAGTTCATGGCGTTGATGCCCTCTGGATCAGTAATAGAGTCTTTAAGCCACTCATTTATAAATCAGTTTATACATATATATATATATATATATATATATATTGTGGGACAGAACTTGCGTATTGCGTTAGAGTTATAATTTTTTATGTTGGAGGATATAATGAGGAAAAAATATAAAAAGAAAACAACGGGTTTCGCTCCCGCTTATCAAAGTTTTTTTTTAATAAAAAAACTTAACGTAAAATAGTCATTGCCGATAAAAACTGCAAAGAGGAACGATCGTTTTATTTACTTCTTTATGAGAATATACAAGAGAGACAATCAACAAGTTTATCTTCATACGCTGCATGGTGGCTCCATAGCCACCGAAACCGTGACATCACCCCTGGTCGGCGGCTGATGAAGACAGGGTATCGCACGTGCTAACACATGTTGTATGTTACAATCAATGTTAGAATTGTGAAAAATGAAATGTCCATGAGGTGAAGGGGAATGTATTGTAAGAGACTGATCACAGCAAGACCCAACGGACACTCTCGCTGATTACACAGCGATGGTCTGCAAGACCTGATGTAAACAGTCTCTAGCACATTCAAATGAAAAGTGAATATGAATTGTATGATAAGGAAAATCAATTCGCATCCAAGTCCATGGCACACCTTCTATTTAAAAAGTGTCCACAAATTGAGGAACCGTACACATTATGGAGAAGTTCATTTTGTTGCCATGTATGGTTCCTGATTTTTAGTGGAACATGCTGTTTGTTTCTACTGTCAATTATATATATATATATATATATATATATATATATATATATATATAACGTAAAATATTTGGTATTTAAGTCAGGTAAATTCCGATAGAGACAAACTCAAATGAACTCAATGTTATATTTATTTATTTATTTTAACAGAGTAATATAATCTAGAAAAAGTTTCCATATTCTAGAATTTCACGAGTAATACATATTTCGCAGCAAAACCTGCCGCTCTTTAGACCCAAATGATACAACAGTTAATATTATTTATTAACTGTTGTATAAAAATAGACATTGTTAGAATATTAATTGTTCTATCATTTCGGTCTAAAGAGAGGCAGGTTTGGCTGCGACATATGTATTACCCATGAATTTGTACAATATCTAAAAAATTTTCTAGACTGTATATACATATATATATATATATATATATATATATATATATATATATACTATAGTCATCCGCAGACAGATCTGTTTCGCTGTGTCACTGCTCATCAGTACGGTTAGACTCCGAGTGCTTTTTATATATATATATATATATATATATATATATATATATATATATCCAGTTGATCTTTTTACACACACAGACACACTAATATACAAATAAGCTTGTACGGTGATAAGTAAGTTCGTTCCACTCCATTACCGGTGTTCGAATCACATCATGGTCGATTTGGCAGGAGCGTGATTATGGACGTTATTGGTCTAGGTAGGCGATCACAGAGTGAGAAAATTTTGACAAGTGCCTGAGAATGATATAATGGGTTGACCCACAAGTTGTGGATGAAATTGGTTAGACTGTTAAAACGAAGGTACACGTTATCCTGAGCGAATTTTGACATACTGGCCTTGTAGAAAAAAAAAGCAAAAAAAAAAACAAAAAAAAAACAAACAAACTTGTCGCTCACGCCAAATTAATCAACAGGATTGCAGTTTAAACCACGGATTGTACTCTGAAAATATATACTCTATTTATACTCTCTTCAACGCTATCGTTTCGGATTTAGATTTCACTTGATAGGTCAAGATAAAACTCCCATTATGGCGGTGATAGCGGGGGCAGATTTAGGTTCTTTTTCTTTTTGTTGGTTTTGCATTTTTAAAAGGCAAAAAGTCAATTTTTTTTATATTCATATTGCCCCAAACCAAGGCATTTTACTGTCACTGTTTTGCAGGGGTTACATAAGAGGAAAGTTATGAGAAAGAGTTACAGGTTATAGAGAGTGTCAGGAAGTGGGTAAGAGAAGGTTTACTGTGGCCATAAAGTGAGGGATCAATTTCTATATTGATTCTAATATAAAATTGATCCCCCACTTTATATTTACATGATAGTTTCTTGTCTGTTGATAAACCGTAGAAAACGAATCAATCAATCAATGAAATACTGATTAGCTACACATACATGTCTTTTAGATTTATTTACATTCACTGGAATGTAAATATAAATTTAGAAATTTTTGTTTGTAATCAAATCGCCCCAAGCAAGGTATTTTACTGCAACTGTTTTGCAGGGGTTTACATAGGAGGAAAGTTATGAGAAAGAGTGACAGGTTATAGGGGGTGTCAGGAAGTGGGTAAGAGAAGTGTGTGAATACTGACGAGAGTGGAGTGGACGGAGAAAGGAGCATGAGAGAGAGAGTGGATGCAGGTTAGTGAGATAGGAGATGACTATTGACTTTACATTTAAATTCTTGGAGATTGTAGCTGCCGGGAAAGCAATAAACAAAAAGGAATTCCACAGGAGATAAGTGCGAGAAAAGAAACTGATGGAATAGAATATGCGTTTACATTTTATTGGTTTCACAGTAAAAGGATGGGACCTAGTTTCTAATCTTGTTGCTCGAGTAAATTCATATATAGGGGGCACCAGTGAGCTAAGTTCATCGGAGCAGAAGCCGTGAAAGTATTTGTAGAAGAGACACAGGGAAGCCACATTGCGCCGGTGAGAATGTGACGGTATCTTAGCTAACAAGTCGGGATCTATCACATTACAGATTCTCCGTTGAATTTTGACAAGGACACCTAGGTGGATAGCAGGAGCACCCGACCAGATATGGCAGCGGTATTCACTGTGGTACTGATATCTAAAGTCGTACATGGCCGAAGATGCATTTCTAAAACTAAGAAGAGTATTAAGAGACATAAAAAAAAACTTCTTTTGAGACAAAGAAAGGGGTACACAGAAAAATGTCCCTGTGTCTTTACCCAAAGTGTTGTGAGTTCAATAACTGGCTACAGCAATGGTGACAAATAACATAAAGAGTTGAAATAAAGGGAGATAACTAAATAGCTGGAAGTGACATCGCACATGGAATGAGAAGGACTTCCGCAGTGACCGAAATGAAAGATTCGGTTCGAAATTCCTAGCACGTTGTTGTGACGTAGCTCGATCACGTGACTGGGTTCACTTATATATAGAGAGTAAGTCGGTTAGAAGGCGTTATAGAAAGCAAAATTGGAAGGATGATGCATTTATTTAAACATCCTAAGTGGAAGGTTAGAAGACACGTTAATTAAATTTAAAAAATAGAAGAACATGGCAGAAATAAACGACAGATAGACGTACTATACGACATGTTTGATGTACCAATACCTTCACCAATTCCAGTTATTGATAGACGATCGAGCAAGCGTAAACGAACCCCAACGGGGAATATTGGATATTAAGCCTAAGAGGAAAAAAATTCATGTCCAGATGACATAAAAAATCTTTTGAGGGGAGGGGAAATGTTGTGACGTGGATCGATCACGTGACCGGGTTCACTTATATATAAAGAGTGAGTCGGTTGAACTCGGCAGTTAGTGTGAGCTGAGGTCTACCGTTAACAGCCCTGATTACTTGCTAATTTAACCACCTATATTGTTGCGATCTAGTACGGACTATTTATATAGTATCAACCGAATAAAGGTATTATTTCAACATCTGTGTAGTGTTTTACCACTCGATGATAAAAGACACCTGAAAAATGCCAGTGACACAACGGCTGAAACGTCGTAAGCATGTCTATAAAGATAAGAACAAGAGTTCGAACAATGTAAATAATGTAAATAATGACTCATCTTAAAAGTATATTCATATATATATATATATATATATATATATATATATATATATATGCGGGTGTGTGTGTGTATGTGTGTGTATTATATTTGAAAAAGAAAACTGAACACATGATTTAGATTCGTTATAAATTATAATTCATTTCTATGAGCTAAACTGGCTCATTTCATCAGACCACACCATATTCGTTCTATTCGGTATAAATATTTTCCCGGAGTAAGCATTTATTTAAAATGAAATGGAAAACAATAACATGATCTAAAACAGACACTTTAATCGTATCTCAGTTGGTGGCTCTTAGGCCGATCTAAAAGAGTTCAGCGTCCTTATTTAGTGGCCATAAACTCATTACACGCCCTCTCACAGGCACATGAATACGTATATACATACAAACCTACATATTAATACAATCACGTATACTAACTGTTGGGACACCCGCGCCTATTCGGCTATAATGGACTATTCCATTACTATGTAAAGTAATGGTGGCATCTACGTAGGAGAGTGTGCCGAGCAGCCGATCGACAAGTCAGTCGTAGACTTCCGGTGACGACCCGGAAGTAACCATTGCTCATACTACGTCTTACGACGGTTGAGACGATTAACCTTTATTCTTGTATTGGATACTAGTAACCTTTGTAAATACTATTTTCACGGAATACAACAATTAACCTCTTCCTGTTGTTGAGTTATTTATTCTTACTCACGACATAACACTAACATTTATCCACATACACATATGTCCATACATGCGCATATGTACATATATACATATAACCCTACATGATGTATAAAAAGATTCGGTGCTCTAATTCGTTACTGAATGAATCCTCATTCAGTAACGAATTAGAGCACTCTGACTATTAGGCGTGTATAATGATAATAGCGTGTATAATTATAATAAATAATTATGGTCGACCATAATTATTTATAATAAATAATTATGGTCGTAGAGTACATATATATATATATATATATATGTGTGTGTGTGTGTGTGTGTGTGTGTTTGCGGATGACTATTTACGATCTCACAGCATGTTATACCACAATCACGTATATTAAAATTTATCCAAATACACGTATGTCCATAAAACCACATATGTACATATATGCATATAATCCTACATATTAACACAGTATGCATATAACCATACATATTAACAAAATGTATTGAATTTTCGTTTATAAATATCACTAGCAGTATAGCTGGGCGTTGCTCGGGTGTAATGAAAGCTTTAAAACTAATCCATGGTCCTGGAGCTCAGACTCAGCCTAAAGAATATTTGCTTGAACTTTGGTGAGAATCGGATAAAAATTGTGGATTTGTAGAAAGGACACACAGACAGATAAACAGACACACACACAAACATCTTGCCTTTTATATATATATATATATATATATATATATATAAAATCGATTTTCTGCACTATTGTAAAAACTTCAACCTTGAAACTTCTGAATATCGTTTCTTATGTCTTTGTCTATGAGTGTATCAAATTTGATTAAAATCAGACCACACCTTCTATAACCCTGACTTTTTCGATTATCGATTTTCGATATTTATCGGGGGTACCTCGACACAAAACCTAGCTAAGAACACTCGCAGACGCTTATAGTACAACTGTGTAAATTTTCAAGAAAATCGGTTCAGCCGTTTCGGACTTTATAGGGAACGGACACATACACACACACACACACACACACACACACACACACACACACACACACACACACACACAGACAGACACACACACACACACAGACAAAGTTCCATTTATAAATAAGTTTTGATATTGCTCAGGATAACATCCACTGAGTTCTCTATACATATATAACACTTAATATGTTATATTAACGGGATCTTGTTGGATTATCCTTGCCATTCACGGACTTGGCATCTATACCTACACTATCCGGCAATAATTATTAGGCCACCGAAGTGTTTTTAAAAAATGATATATTTCATACTATTTTTTAGTAGTTATTTTAAAGTGAATAATTGTAAATGAAAATGGAATGGTTCTTTTGTTTATATTACACAATAACATGAGCATCAAATGAATTCATATATATTTAATAATTACCTAAATTGCAGTTTCATCAATAATTTAAGGTGATTCGGATGAGTTCATCTTTGCTTCCTTGCCTAGTAAAATTTAAGAAAGTAATAATAACAAAAGAAACATTCCATTTTCATTTGGGAATAAATACTAGAAATAGTATGATATACATCATTTCTTTAAAAAAACTGTGTTTGTTGAATAATTATGGTCGTAGAGTACATATATATATATATATTTATATATATATATATATATATATATATGTGTGTGTGTGTGTGTGTGTGTGTGTGTGTGTGTTTGCGGATGACTATTTACGATCTCACACCATGATTGAGCACTCTGGAAGAATGGTAGAATTTGAAAAGCGGTAGCTTCTCTAGCATCTGCGCATCGCTCATTCAGTAACGAATTAGAGCACTCTGACTATTAGGCGTGTATAATGATAATAGCGTGTATAATTATAATATACACGCTGAAAAGCCTGCCTAATTCTACCGAGCACCCGTAGCTCAGAGGTAGAATCGCCGACTGACGCCGATTCGGACGGGTTTCAATCCTGGGTAAAAAGCAATCGGATATCTAACCGTACTGATGAGCTGAAAAAGATCTGTCTGCGGATGACTATATATATATATATATATATATATATATGTGTGTGTGTGTGTGTGTGTGTGTGTGTGTATCAATTCAACCAAGCCACAAAAAATTGTTACTAAAACGCAAAAAGCGACTGGGTGTAAAAGAAAATGAAAGACTTTAGAGAAAGCTGGGAACATGATTCAAATCAGGAAATATGCGATCATCTAGCCTTGTTCAAAATATCAGGGAGATTTACGAACTGGAGCATAGGCGAACCTACCTCTCTCTCTCTTTATATATATATATATATATATATATATATACACTACCGACTACAAGTTTGGGAGCACCCAAATTTTTTTCACAAAATTTTTAAAATTTCATTTTTAGCAGAATCGAATTCGTCGAGTTATTCTTATGCAAATGTTAAGTAAAAAAAAAGTATTCTTTTCAACTTTAAAAGTAAACATTTACTCAGTTTGCTACTTGACTCCTCTTATTGTGATCACGTTTTTGCTGAAAATTCAGATTTATTCAGGTATTATAATTACGGTATAATTTATTTTTGTAAACCATATTACGACGGTATAAATGGTAAGGAAGAAACAGATGAACATTGAAGAAAGAGCTCAGGTTGAAATTATTTTGAAAGAAGGATATTCTGAGCGTGTTATCGCTAAAAAATTAAGCCTATCAAAACATGGCGTGCATTATTACCTTCAACGACTTCGTGAACCTGAGTTAAATATTGACAGAAAAAGATCTGGTAGGCCCAGAGTAACATGTAGAGGATAGGTACTTGATCATATCTAGCAAGAGGAATAGAAGAAAAACCGCTCCGGAATTAACAATTGAAATGAATTCTACTCGGCAACATCCAGTATCTGTTACTACTGTTAAGAGACGATATTATTCTACTGGGTTTAAAGGCTGTGTAGCAGTTAAGAAACCGCGATTAAAGAAGGAGAATAAGGGATGAAATTGACCGTACAGAGCTTCCTAAATGTTTGCAGGATGCTTGGGAATCACTTTCACCAACTTATTTTCATAAGTTATTAGAAAGAATGCCAAGGATTTGCTCTGCACTAATAAAGGCTCGTGGTGGTTTCTTTCATGAAAAGAAAATATGAATTAATTTTAATTAAATTTGAAATTACTCTATCTTAATATTGGTTTTAATTATTGTATAATTGTGAGTAACAATGAAATATATCTATATTTATTCTTCTAAGACATGAAATTTGTTAGATTTATTCTCTAAGAGAAAGAAATAAGTGGTCCTAAACGTATGATCTGTAGTGTATATATATATATATATATATATATATATATATATATATATATATATATATAATCTGTCTCTGTGTGTGGTGAATCTATTTGTTTAGTAAGTATTTTTAGAAGCAATCTAAGAACATATTCAAGGTTGTGTCGAATTCGGCAACTTTCGGAGAATATCGACGGGTATCTTTCATGCGAGATAAAGAACGCAACGCCCACATATCAATTCGTGACTGTGGAGCCTTATTCAAGGTTCTGTCACAATCGAATACCTTCAGACACATCGAAAGGACCGTTGCCGTGTGGAAGCAAATGACAGCGCTGTATTTCAACTCGTGACACTGTCACATTTCTCAAGGGTCTGTCAATTTCGGAAGCCTGTATTGAGTATCGAAGATAATATTTCATTGGAGAACCAGAGAGACAAGAGCCTAGCAGTTTAGATTCCAGGTTATCTGGGTAACAATAGCTAACAAACGCTGAATAATTGATTTGTTTTACGGTTTATCACCATTTGCAGGTTATTTAAAGCCAGAAACTATGTTTAGATTATGATCATATTTGGGTGGTTATAAGGATATATATATATATATACAAGTTCTCCTGATCAATTCATCTTCAATCCCCACAGGGGAATTCATACACGCATGAAAATGAATTGTGGAGCAATATTAATACTGAGAATAAGTATTAAAGAAGAAAGAGGCTAAAAACGACCATTTTGTTTAGAATTAGTATTAGTACTAACTTTCTATCTGTTTAGGATGTGGTTCCTGGCTTTCTTTTTATTTTTTATTTTTTCCAATCTTTCACCTTTTTTTTTTTTCTCAATTGGAGTAGATAGACTTAACTATCACCTGGTTCACACTCCACCCACGTCTTTTGAACAGGTGAAGAGGCTCATCTCTTGTTTCCTGTTTAGGATGTGGTTCCCGGCTTTCTCTTTTCCAATCATTTTACTCTTAAGTAGCCCCATGCGCATCAGTGGCGTCATCGCCTTGCTTGGGGTGATATGATTAAAAAAAAAAAAAAAAATACAAGAGTCACTGAAAAGTTCATAGGCCGACTAATATATACACTACCGGTCATAATTATGAGGCCACCCCAGTTTTTATTTTTAA
Source organism: Ascarosepion bandense (assembly GCA_037127315.1). NCBI lineage: Eukaryota > Metazoa > Mollusca > Cephalopoda > Sepiida > Sepiidae > Ascarosepion > Ascarosepion bandense. The sequence continues at coordinate 442,335 of JBBBDQ010002058.1, forward strand.
AGAAATGATATATTTCATACTATTTTTAGTATTTATTGCCTAGTGAATAATTCTAAATCAAAATAGAATTGTTCTTTGTTAATACTGCACAATAACATGTGCATCAAATGAACTGTTCTGGTGTCCAGTTTTTGTGCTCTCTTCCCCATGCTAGTCTCTTCTTTTTATTGACTGGCCAAAGCAAAGGTTTCCTGCTGCTTTGTAAAATTTTGCAAAGTATTTATAACTAAAGAACCATTCTATTTTAATTTAGAATTATCCACTTAGAAATACATACTAAAAATAGTATGAAATACATCATTACTAGTGGTGTCCTAATAATTATGGCCGGTAGTGTATATATATATATATATATATATATATATAGAGAGAGAGAGAGAGAAAGAGATAGCTAGATCAAATCTACAGGGTGCGACTGGTAGATTGTCGCTATTTGCCTTGTAATATTTTGCAAAATAATAACTAAAAAACATTCTATTTTCATTTAGAATTATCCACTAACTATAATAATAACTTCTAAAAATAGTATGACATACATCATTTCTTTTGAAAAACACTGGAGTTGACTAATAATTATGGTCGGTTAGTATATATAGATATATATATATAACAAATCTACAGAGTGCGATGGGTAAATTGTTGCTATTTGCCTTGTAAAATTTTGCAAAGTAATAATAACAAAACAAAAGAACCATTCTATTTTCATTTAGAATTATCCACTTGGCAATAGATACTAAAAATAGTATGAAATTTATAATAAAAAAAAATGGGATGCCCTAATAATTATGGCCGGTAATTTAAAAGTAAGTAGAGACACCAGAATTCATTGGCTGGTCGGTCATTTAGTCTACAAATTGGTGTGTCTACTTCAATTTATATCATGGTCAGCCTATAAACTTTTCATCCGACACTCATAGGATAGCAAATATTGAACCATTTCCTCACAGATGAAGAGAAGACACGCGGCAATATAGATGTTGATGTTAAAAAGGTTTCTGTGAGTATCAATGTCAGACAATGCTATCAGTTAAAATATTCTGCACAGAATGGACAGAAGACGGTTATATCATTGCTTTGTTTTTTACAATTTATCAACCCTTTGCGTCTTATTCAAAATCAGAAAATATTTTTAGGTGATAACAATTTTTATAGATAAATATCTACTGATGCAAGTTCTACTAATTAACTCTTGGATGTGTATTGATACCTTTTTTCAAATATATTTGCGGGTAAGTTAATATAACGGACACAACTGTAGTTGAGAGTCAGCTTTCCAATTCCTAATTCCGAGCATTCATTCATTACTAGCAGTATAGCCCAACGTTGCCCGGGTGTAATGAAAGCTTTAAAACTAATCCATGGTCCTGGAGCTCAGACTCAGCCTAAGGAATATTTGAAATAATAAAATAATTGCGACAATTTACCAATCGCAACTAATATATACTAGCAGTATAGCCCGGCGTTTCTCGGGTGTAATGAAAGCTTTAAAACTAATCCATGGTCCTGGAGCTCAGACTCAGCCTAAGGAATATTTGAATTAATAAAATAATTGCGACACTTTACCAATCGCACCTAGTATATATATATATATATATATATATATATATATATGTATATATATATATATATATATACTAGCAGTATAGCCCGGCATTTCTCGGGTGTAATGAAAGCTTTAAAACTAATCCATTGTCCTGGAGCTCAGACTCTTTGGACGTTGGCACGAAAAACGTAGGTTGTTGAAAAGTTGATCTCGAAGCCGTAGAACTTACTAAAATGAATGGATGTTATTTAAATTTGGTTTCTGGTATCGATGTCAAATACGTTTTTTGTTGCAAACTCAATTTTGAAGACTAAATAAGTCCTCTGAGTAAATGCTTTTGTGGCTGACACTAAGAACTACTATTATACCTACTTAGAGCAAAACCACAAGCAATATCAAAAAAAAAAAGCTTAAAACCTGATTTTTATTAGACCTGATAGGATATCGGGGTATCGATTTCCAATGTCGGAGTCAAATAGGTCATTCCAAGATTAAACTAACCTAAGTAAGTCCATGAATACTTATCGTTGCCATCGGGAGTAAAATTGGAGAAAATGAGCCATATTGATGGCTGAATATCGGTTTTTGACCAGATTCTATAGAATATCGGGTGTATCGATTAACGATATTGAGAAAAATGAGTCGTCTGAGAAGATCTACTAATGTTTGAGACTAAAAATTATAATTTTACCAAGTTAGAGCAAATTCTGCAGCAAGAACCACGATAAAAGGGCTGAAATCCTGATCTTGATCAGACCTGATCGGATATCGGGGTATCGATTTCGCATAAAAAGCCTAAAAAATATTTGTTTGAAGATTGGTGAAAATTGGATAAAGAATGTGGATTTGTATAAAGAACATACAGACAGATAGACAGACAGACACACATACAAGTATCTTGCCTTTTGTTTATATAGATAACACTCGCACATTTAAGTTTACAACATCTGATATTAACAATCGGTTACTCATGTAGACACAGACTATGCCAGACGTTGGTTCTCGTTGGGGTTACCGGTGGTTTAACATAATATGCAATCTGTAACCTAAACGAAGAACAGAACATAATTCGCAACTTCTTATATATAACTAGCAGTTTGGCCCGGTTTCACTCGGGTAGTTGTAAAGAATAATAATAATAAAAAAAAAACATGATGATTTACATAGCAAATACTTACACAATGTCCACCCCTTCACATTTATAAATATCAATTAGCCCGGTTCACTCGGGTACTTTAGGGAATAATAAGAATAAAAAACATGATGAATTTACATAGCAAATATTTATACACCGTCCACCCACGTCACTTTCATAGATATAGATTAGCAGTTTAGCCCGGTTTCACTCGGGTAGTTTAAGGAATAATAAGAATAAAAAAAATATGATGAATTTACATAGAAAATACTTACACAACGTCCACCCTAGTGATTCTATAGATATAGACTAGCAGTTAAGCATTGGCCCAGATAGAACTCACTACACCCCTCCAGTATTCCCTGTGCATTTGGAAACCCTGACGCAGTTTGCAGCGAAATTCATAATATTCTCAAATAGCTGAATACTTGATGCTTTGCCAGGGCTACCAAGGGTTTTTTTATTGTGACACCAACACTAGATGGGTTGCCTCCAGGCCCAATCCTGTTATTTAACCCATAACTGGAAAGAAGTGACGGATTAAAACCTTTCCGAAGGGTACCAGTGCTGAAGTGAATGCATGGTACTCAACTGGAATTCGAACTCAGCTCACCGATTTCTCTTTCCAAGCCGATATCCACTGCACCACAACGCACATCCGTCACTGAACGCTTACAGCACCTGGTATTTCCAAGTGGTCACCCATATAAGTACTGATCAGGTTCAACGTTGCTTAACTTCGGTGATCGAACGAGAACCGGTGTATTCAACGTGATATGCTGTAACCATCATTAGCCATGCCATGGTGTCTTCGGATCTCAGGGTCACTTTATCTATCTTTTGTAAGAACGCATCCCAGGTATTTATAGCTCTTCATTTATTTTAGTTTCTTTGATAAGTAGCTGACATTTTGGAGTTTTCTTTTCGCTGATGACTATAGATTCACTTTTCTTGACGTTTAGTCTTAGTCCATTCTTCTGGTTTTCTCTTGCTATTTTCGGTGGGAGGTTTTGCATTTTCCTTTTCATGTCTGCTATTAGCACCATGTCATCTACGTATCTCATATTGTTGAGATTATGGCCGCCAATGACAAATCGTGGCAAGGACTTTGTGTCCCACAGAATGTTGAATAAATCGGCTGAGAAAACAAATCCTTGTCTTTGGGGCTACAGACATAAAAAGTGAAAGAAAAGACTAAGAATAATGATGTTTGATGAAGGGATAAAATATTAATGAGATTCAAGGAGACAGAAAATGATGCATTTAAATTTGGAAAGATTAAAGTAATCCAGGAAGCACGGAAACGGAAGGGAGTTCCATAGATAGAAATTGCGAGGAAGTAACAATTAGAATAGATGTGACGGTTGCCTATTTCGCCTATTTCAACAAGAAAGACTTAGTTTTTAATCTAGTCAGTCAGTTATGTGCCATACGGGAAACACACTTGGTCGATCATGTCGCGAAAGAGACATGACTGACTGGGCAGAAGATTATCCTGCAGTAGGTTACCATTGCTTTCTGCGGTAGACTTGTTGCCACCCAAGGCTATAGAACCCAATCTGTCCCGTTGTTTAACCCATAACTGGAAGGAAGAGACGTATTAATACTTTTCCCAGGGGTATTTGCGCGTAAGTGAATGCAATGAATTCAACAGGAATTCGAACTCGGCTCCCCGATTTAATTTAGTCGCAAGATTAAATTCATTTATTCGGAGCACAAGTGAGAGAAATTGTCATAAAAATAGAAATGATAGCAGTAAACCACGTTAGGTCGGTGAGAAATTGACTGAAGTCGAAAAGCCATTTTCCCAAATTCGCGTTGACACATATTAATGTCTAAAATAAATTTAATGGCGGTGTCCGTTTGAAAATTTTTGTCTTTCAGTAACTGAGAATTTTTTTTAATTGCTGTGTTTTTTAATACAATTTCGGTTGACCTTGTGTTTATCGATGCAATCTAAACTTATTTATAAATGGAACTTTGTCTGTGTGTCTGAGTGTGTGTCTGTGTGTGTGTTTCTTGAAAATTTACACAGTTGTACTACATGCGTCTGCGAGTGTTTTTAGCTAGCTTTTGTGTCGAGGTACCCCCGATAAATATCGAAAATCGATAATCGAAAAAATCGGGATATAGAAGGAGTGGTCCGATTTTAATCAAATTTGATACATTCATAGACAAAGACATAAGAAACGATATTCAGAAGTTTCAAGGTTGCAGTTCTTACAATAGTGAAGAAAATCGATAATATATATATATATATATATATATATATATATATATATACATATATATAAGGCAAGATGTTTGTGTGTGTGTGTGTCTGTTTATTTGCCTGTATGTCTGTATTTTTTCAGCCTTTTTATTTTAGCTTTTGCTTCGGTTTTGGCTCTAAGTAAGTATAATTGTAGTTCTTAGTCTCAGCCATGATACCATTTACACAGAGGACTTATTTAGCCTTCAAATTCCAGTTTACGACGAAAAACCATATTTGATATCGATACCAGGAAATCAAAATTTGACTTACATCCATTCATTTTTCTTTCAGTCTACGGTTTCGCTTAAACTGGAAACTGCTTTTTAGTTTTTCGTGCCAACGTCCAAAGTGTCTGAGCTCCAGGACCATGGATTAGTTTTAAAGCTTTCATTACACCCGAGCAAGGCCGGGCTATACTGCTAGTACACAAAAAAGGTAAAAATAAAATGAATATTAAACACATCTACTCTATTTGAAGTATGAACCTTTTCTTTACAAAATCCAGTGTGGGTCGATTACTTTACAAAAAATATGAATATTCTGTTTTTTATACTATTTATATTTTGGATTATTGTTGACAACTTCCTTGTTGTTAATATCGGTTTTAACTTTTGTATCCCCTGGCTTTATTCTTTCTTTATCGGTCTGGGTAACCTACATGGAATTCTGAACTCGTCGTCGTCGTCTTGCGGCCTTGGCCCAGATAGAACTCACTACACCCTCTCCATTATTCCCTGTGCGTTTGGAACCCTGGCGCAGTTTGCAGCGAAATTCAAAATCTTGTCAAATAGCTTAATACTTGATGCTTCGCCAGGGCTACCAAGAGTGGTTTTATTGTGACACCAAAACTAGATGGGTTGCTTCCAGGTCCCATCCTGTTATTTAACCCATAACTGGGGGAAAAAGGACGGCTTAATAGGGTACGAGTGGTTAAGTGAATGCAGGATACTCAACTGGAATTCGAACTCGGCTCACCGATTTCTCTTTCCAAACCGATATCTACTGCACCACAACGCAAATCCGTCACTGAACGCTTACAACGCCTGGTTTTTCCAAGTGGTCACCCAATTAAGTACTGACCAGGCTCAACGTTGCTTACCTTCGGTGATCGAACGATAACCGGTGTATTCAACGTGATATGCCGAAAGCATTCTGAACTAAACACTTTATTAAATTCACAGAATATATGCCTAGGGATAAATTGTCTAGGGTTTTTTTTTATTTTTCGTAATGCTCAGTTTATTTTCGTCCGCTATGTGCGAGTTCTAGTACTCCTTACTCGAATTAATAAAAATTGATATGTTACCAATTTCTTGAACTAACCCTATGAAAATTTCTTGTCTTAAGATTATCGAATAACCTTGTTAACTGTTTACCTACGAGAAAACATTTGGCATTCATTGAACGAGTAGCCATTATTGCTGTCTGTTCTAAACATTTAAAATATTTCTCTTAAACAAATTTTAATTTTTTTTTTATCATTTCGCCCCAAGCCACGCGGTAAAGCCACTGCTGTGCAGAGGGCTACATAAAATATTTAAAGTTTTAGACAGGAAAGAAGTGAAGACAAAGACGAACCAGCTACAGTGGGTGAAAGAGAATAGGCAAGAAAAGCATACATGAATACAGGAGTGAATACAGTTACGAAGGTAGAGAGAAAGGAAAAGAACAAGATACATGGGGTGATGTAGAAAGAGTGAAGAGAAAGACGAACCAACTACAGGGGGTGAAAGAGAAAGGGCAAGAGAAGGATGTGAACACAGGAGTGAAGAGAGTTTCGAAGGTAGAGAGAAAGGAAAACAGCAAGATACACAGGGTGACGTAGAAAGAGTGAAGAGAAAGACGAACCAGTTACAGGGGGTGAAAGAGAACGGGCAAGAGAAGGATGTGAACACAGGAGTGAAGACAGTTACGAAGGTAGAGAGAAAGGAAAACAGCAAGATACACAGGGTGACGTAGAAAGAGTGAAGAGAAAGACGAACCAACTACAGGGGGTGAAAGAGAAAGGGCAAGAGAAGGATGTGAACACAGGAGTGAAGACAGTTGCGAAGGTAGAGAGAAAGGAAAAGAACAAGATACATGGGGTGATGTAGAAAAAGCTGGAGTTAAGTGGATAAGAGATGGGAATTGACTTTGCATTTAAATTCTTGGAGGTTGTAGCCGTCAGGAAAGAAAGTACATGGAAGGGAGTTCCACAGGCGTGAAGCTCGAGAAAACAAGCTGCTTGAGTAAAATTGTCGCATGCATTTGGTTGATCTAACTGTAAAAGAGTGAGACTTTGTTGTCAATCTGGTTGTCCGAGTAAATTGTTGTGGAGGAGACACCAGTGACCTAAATTTTTCGGAGCAGAAGCCATAAAACTATTTGTAGAAGAGACAGATGTTTATCAAGTCCAGTAGGTGTTATCCCTTTTTCACAGTAATAATGGGGCTTTCCTTCTTAACCTTTTGTTTGAAGTCGTGTGGAAGATCGACATCTTCATTATGCTATCTATTTCTCTTCTTTGGGTTACACGTGATGTCAATATATCTTTTTGCTTTTGATGATAACCATCAAGTAATGTGGTTTCTGTTATTTGGTAGAGTTCTTTGGAATGCAGGATATTCTACAATTTTCATATAAAGATTGTCTTTGCTAATACCCTCAGGCATTCCTCAAGAAAAATATTTTTAATCATTGATCTTAGAAATCCGCAGTAATGCAGCTGACAGTTGAGATATTTCTGCATAGTTATACTCTTATGGAAATCACGATCTGACGAGGCAATTTAGGTCGATGATTCGAGTTATGAGGTTAATGCTTTGGCCATAAAACTGCAAAAAGTAATTAGAGAAGTCTAACTTGCCCCCCCCCACCAAAGAAAGAACAAAGGAAAACAAAACAGTCTTTCAAAAGAATGCTTATCTTTTGACACCTCTGTTCGTGCTGACTTTTTTTGCTATTGTTAATTTTTGTTGTTTCAAAAAGTCAATTAGAATCATTAAAAAAAAAAAAGACATGAAAAGAAGTTCGAATGTAATTTTAATCATCAGATCGAAATCGTTAAGCATTCAAAAGAAAAACAATAAAATAATCTTGTAAAAAATTCCGCAATAAAAATGTTCAATATTTGTGTAGGAATTCTTCGAGGAATATTTACAAATTCAATTTCATATGTTACCGGTTTATTGAGATTCTAAAATAATGCTCTTTTAAAACCATGAAAACTGACCTTGTTTAAGACTGAAGTCAAGATTGGAGTAGATAGACTAAACTATCGCCCGGTTCACACTCCATCCATGTCTATTCAACAGGTGTAGAGGCTCATACCTTGTTCTCTGTTTCGGATGTGGTTTCCGGCTTTCTTTTTTCCAATCTTTTCACTTTTATGTAGCCCCCTGCACATCAGTGGCGTTACCGCCTTCCTCGGGGTGATATGATTAAAAAAAAAGAAAAAAAAAAGAAAAACATGAGTTTCATTTCATGTTTTTATTTGCCAAAATTCATGTGAAAATTAATCTATTTACTTATACTTCTTCTAGCAGTGGACAAAACGCGTTGGCATTGGCAAGGATGCATTCCACAGGATGATAAGAGTATTTCTCTGAAAGTTGGTTTGTTATGGGACGTCTGGCATCTAATATGGCAGCATAGGCTGGACAATAGACTGAAAGATAAAAGGAAAACTGGAAGCAATTAAAATATGGTTATACAGAAGGATGCTGAGAATACCATAGACCGATTCTTGGAGAGGATAGAAACGAAACTGAAATTGGTAGTTAACATCAGGAAAAGTCAGCTGAAGTTTCTGAGACATGTAATGAGGAAGGAGGGCTTGGAGAATCTAATACTCACGGGCCGGATAGAGGGAAAGAGAGACATGAGAAAGTAGCATGTGACATTCATGGTAAACTTATGGAAATGGTTAGCAGAGCAGAGTTTGGTAGGAGTAACAAGAGTAGGGTTGTTTGAAATTACAAGGGATAGAAAGACGTGGAGGGCCATGATCGCTTACGTTCTAAATGAACACGTCACATACAAGAAAAAGCACTGGAGAAATTGTGCATTCTAGCAAGTGTTACAACAATTTTAGAAGATGGACATTACTGAATTGAAAACTCAATAGTCAAGTTGATTGAAATCCAGACCTTTAAAAATGTACTTGATGCGGTAAGCACAAAACTTGATTTTGAGTAAATAAAATATAATATTTGGCAATGTATTTTCTAGTGCGGATGTGCATTGTGGTGCAGTGGATATCGGCTCGGAACTGGAAATCGGGGAGCCGATTTCGAATTCCAGTTGAATTCATTGCATTCACTTACGAGCAAATACCGTTAGGAAAGGTATTAATCCGTCTCTTCCTTCTAGTTATGGGTTAAATAATAGGACAGATTCTGGGTTCTATAGCCTTAGGTGGCAACCAGTCTACTGCAGAAAGCAATGGCAACCTACTGCGGGATAATCTTCTGCCCAGTCAGTCATGTCTCTTTCGAGACATGATCGCCCAAAAGTGTTTCACGTATTGGCACCTAACTGACCGATATTCTAGTTCTGTCATTCAGGGAGTTTTCCTTGTTTGACTCCATCTTGCACATATACTAATCTACCACCCGCTCGTGCATTGAATACATGTCACATCTGGTCCGGCTTCCCTGCTATTCATCTCGTGGTTCTCGACAAACTATAAAGGAGAATCTGCGATGTAATTGATCCCGATCTAGTAGCTGGATCCCTGTCATTTTATCACCGACAAGTTGCGGCTTCTCTCTGTCTCTTCTACAAATACTTTCACAGCTCCTTCTCCGACGAGCTTAGCTTCCTGGTGCCACATCTGCATGATTTTACTTGAACTACAAGACTAGAAACTAGGTCCCTCTATTTTACAGTGAAACCAATCAAATGTAAATGCAACTTCTACAATAACAGCTTCTTTTCTCACATTTCCAGCCTGTGCTAAATCCCCTATAATTGCTTTTCTGATTTAAGAGTAACGTCAATTGCTATCTCTTATCTCCTAGACTCGGATCGTTTTTGTATATCAATCTTCCCCTTTTATACTCTACTCTGACGCAGCTCTCTTCACAACACTCTCTCATTATTCTCGTAACCATTCTCCGATATCGTCTGTGACTTGTTCTTCATTCTCTATATTCTCCTCTTATGTAAACATTTATCCAATAATGGTAGTTTTAACTTGCTTGGGCTGAACCAATTACAAAATAAATAAATACAAGTTCGTATATATACGTAAGAAGGAGAGACATAACCCTGAACGCATTGTGATACTTAAACTATGACATAAAACGATGATTTCTGAATAAATGCTGTTATCTTGTTCAATATATCTAAATAAAATGGAAATATACTGAAAAGCGTTGTTTGATTTTCCCAAATTCTAGTTGACACATATTAATGTCTAAAATAAATTTAATGGCGGTGTCCGTTTGAAAATTTTTTTGTCTTTCAGTAACTGAGAATTTTTTTAATTGCTGTGTTTTTTAATTAAATTTTAGTTGACCTTGTGTTTATCGATGCAATATATAAAAAAGGTGAAAATAAAATGATTAAAAACACCCACTTTATTTGAAGTGTGGACTCTTTCTTTACAAAACAAAATTAGACATTTTCAGGGAAATCATAAACAAACAAGCACACACACACACACACACACACACACTCACGTATATATATATATATATATATATATATATTCATATGCATATATATGTATATAATATATATTCAAATATATCATATATGCTCATATATATATATATTCATATGTATATATACATATATATATAAATATATATGTATGCATATGCATATACATACGAATATATATATTCACATATATATATATATATATATACATATTCATATATATATAAATATATATATATATATATTCTCATTTTTGTATATATTTTTCATATGTATATATAAATATATATGTGTGGGTAATTTGTGGGTGTAAATATATTTGGAACTATAAGCTTAAAGGTGTAAGTAAAAATGCTATAACGTTTGCGGAAATTTATATATATATATCGAGCTGCGTATTACGTGTACGTGCTTGTGTGAATACTTTCTGAAGCGTAAAAATTAGAATTCTCAGAAGGTTAAATAACCGAATTTCTGACATTCTCGGCCTAAAGTTGTTCGAATAAAATTTCGTTCTATTCAGTGTGTCAACAGGAATTAAAATTTTGTGATAATACTTATTTATATGGCAATTTATTTTGGAAATTCTTTATAAGTCAATTCTCTGATGCATTGCCCGTGTAAGTTTTATTAGATTATAAATATGAAGTGAGATAAACCGAAAAGAATTGTGTACTTTTTTTATTTTTTTATTTTTACATATCGATGACAGATTCATAACAAAGTTTAAAATAAACTTAATGGTTGTTCTATTTAGAAATTACTAGCAGTATAGCCCGGCGTTGCTCCGGTGTAATGAAAGCTTTAAAACTAATCCATGGGCCTGGAGCTCAGACTCTTTGGACGTTAGCACGAAAGACTAAAAAGCAATAGTTGTTTCCAGTTAAAGCGAAACCTTAGACTGAAAGAAAAGTGAATGGATGTAAGTTAAATTTTGATTTCCTGGTATCGATATCAAATAAGTTTTTTTTCGTCGTAAACTGAATTTTGAAGGCTAAATGAGTCCTCAGAGTAAATGGTATCATGGCTGAGACTAAGAACTACAATTATACCTACTTAGAGCCAAACCCGAAGAAAAAACTAAAATAAAAGGGCTGAAAAAAATACAGACATACAGACACACACACAAACATCTTGTCTTTTATATATATATATATATATATATATATATATATATATATATATATATATATATGTATATATTATCGATTTTCTGCACTATTGTAAGAACTGCAACCTTGAAACTTCTGAATAACGTTTCCTATGTCTTTGTCTATGAGTGTATCAAATTTGATTATAATCGGACCACTCCTTCTATAACCCGATTTTTCCGATTATCGATTTTCGATATTTATCGGGGGTACCTCGACACAAAACCTAGCTAAAAACACTTGCAGATGCTTATAGTACAACTGTGTAAATTTTCAAGAAAATCGGGTCAGCCGTTTTGGAGTCTATAGGTAGGACACACACACACACACACACACACACACACACAAATGTCCATTTATAAATAAGTTTACATAAATGAAGTTTCAAAAGATTATATATTTTTTTATGTGTGGATTTTATTCCATATTGATTTGATTTCTGTTTATCGAGTGGCAAATATATAAATTTAAAACACGAGTAAATTCAACTTAACAGAAAATTAGGGATATACATATTTGACACAAAGGATTTCAATTTTCTGATTCAAGGCTTGCTAGTGTGTATCCGTACTTAACATAGGTGTCGATGAGTCTACGTTTACATCGATGTTCTTTTCTAGGTGCCCTGTCCTTTCAGGACGTAGCGATCATGGCCTTCCACGTCTCCTTATCCCTGCAAGCTTTTAGCACACTTTCTCCTGTAACACCACGAAACCCTCGTTTCATCTACCTGATTAGGTCTTTCAAATATATTATCCGCTGCTTTCCCCTGTCTCTTTTTCCCTCTATCTGTCCTATTAGTATAAGGTTCTCCAAGCCCTTCTTCCTCATTGCATGTCGCAGGAACTTTAGCTGTATCTTCCTGACGCTCAATATTAATTTTCTTTTTGTTTCCATCCTTTCCAAAACCTCATCATTGCTCACATGCTTGATCCATGATATTCGCAGCATCCTTCTGTAGAACCACGTGTAAGTTTCCTTAACTTTTTCCTTTATCTTTGCTGATATTGTCCAGCATTCACTAACATTTTTTTTAATCATTTCACCCCGGGCAAGGCGTAAATGCCACTGATGTGCGGGGGGGGGCTGCATAACTGAAAGAAAATTAATTAGAGGAGGGAGAAGAGGATTACAAACCAATTAGAAAGAAACAATAGAAAGATGAAAATGCAGGTATAATGACAGTTGCAAGGGGGGAGAGAAAGGGAAGTTTATACGGGTTGGGGGAAGGGCTAGAGTCAAGTGGTTAGTAGATGAGTATTGACATTGCATTTAAATTTCTGGAGGTTGTAGCCGTCAGGAAAGCAAGAATATTGAAGCGAGTTTCACAGGCGGGAAGTGCGAGAGAAGAAGCTGCAGGAGTAGAATTGTCGTCTGCATTTGGCTAACCTGTGAATGGGTGGGACCCAGTTGCCAGTCTGGTTGCACGAGTAAACACCTGTTGAGGAGGCACCAGTGACTTAAGTTCATTTGAGCAGAAGCCATGAAAGTACTTATAGAAGGGAGGCCACATCTCGTCGGTGGGGAAGTAGCTGTAGTCAAGCCGCCAAGTCAGCACCTATCACATTACTAACTCTCCTTTGGAGCCTGTCGGGAACACTAAGGTTAGCGGCAGGGGCGCCTGACCATAAATGGCAACAGTACTCCATGCAGGGTCGAATGGAAGACTTGTATAAATGCAGGATCGATTCAGGCGGAAAGAACGTCCTGGATCGACACAGTGACCCAACCTTCTTAGCAGTGGATTTAGCTATGGATTCGATGTAGCGTTTCCATTAGAAGAACTGACATCACATAGCAATCCAGTACTTTCTTCTTTGTTTCTAGTGGAAGTTTGCTGTGTCTTAATAGTTTCTTCGTCTTCTTTCCGTCTTCTATTGTAACACTTCCCAGGTATTTAAATTTTTGTACCTGCTTGATTTTAGTATCTCCCAACTCTATTTCGCATTTCGGGCCGTTCTTTTTGCTGATGGCCATGCACTAGATTCGGTTTTCTTGCATGTATTTAAATATAAAAATATAAAAGTCAAATTAGTATGAAAGGCTAAAGTTAGTTAATGGCAGCTAGGTGTAGTGCAAGGGAAATCACTTAGAATTTAATATTTTGGTGGAACGAAATGTCTTGGAAACGAAAAATAAAATATTTATAAAAAATAATTATTAAATAATAAATGAGTTAAAAATAAGTTAAGAAAAAGTTAAAACAAATGATTTTACTTTCATGTTTAATTTTCTGCAGAATCCAACAAAAAGATAAAAAGTGGCAGCCCAGATTTATAATTTACTAGCAGCTGAGCCGGGTGTAATGAAAGCTTTAAAACTAATCCATGGTCCTGGAGCTCAGACTCAGCCTAAAGAATATTTGAAATAATAAAATAAATGCGACAATTTACCGATCGCACCTAATATATATACATATATATATATATATATATATATATATACTAGCAGTATAGCCCGGAGTTGCTCGGGTGCAATGAAAGCTTTAAAACTAATCCATGGTCCTGGAGCTCAGACTCTTTGGACGTTGGCACGAAAGACTAAAAAGCAATAGTTGTTTCCAGTTAAAGCGAAAGTTAAAAGAAAAATGAATGTAAGTCAAAATTTGATTTTCGTTGTCGATGTCAAATAAGTTTTCTGTCGCAAACTGAATTTTGAAGGCTAAATAAGTCCTCCGAGTAAATGGTATCATGGCTGAGACTAAAAACTACAATTATACCTACTTAGAGCAAACAATAACAAAATAAAAGGACTGAAAGCCTGATTTTGATCAGACCCAATAGGATATCGGGGAATCGATTTCCAATATCGGAGTCAAATAAGTCATCCAAGGATAAACTAACCTAAGTCCATGAAAATTTATCGTCGCCATCGGGAGTAAAATTGGAGAAAATTAACCATATTGATGGCTGACTATCGGTTTTTGATCGGATTCGATAGAATATCTGTGGTATCGATTTCCGATATCGGGGAAAATGAGTCGTCTGAAAAGATCTACTAATGTTTGAGACTAAAAACTATAATTTTACCAATTTAGAGCAAATTCTGCAGCAAGAACCACGATAAAATTGCTGAAAACCTGATCTTGATAAGACTTGATCGGATATTGGGATATCGATTTCCGATATCGGCGACAGGGAATCGGAAAAAATAAGAAGCCCATGACCTGACCGGAAGCCTCGTGAACATTTGTGTGAAGTTTAGTGAAAATCGGTTAAAACATTGTGGATTTGTATAAAAGACGTACGGATAGATAGACAGACACGCACACAAACATCTTGCCTTTTAAATATATAGATAACGACCAATGAACAACACGAGAAACAGAAGTAAAAATTCAAAAATAGAAACAATCAGTGCATATTATGCACCCTATAATAACATGGAGCATGAAACTCCGACTCCTAGGACAGATTCAGGGTAATATATTTTTATATTACGCGTTACTCTCTAGTAATGAATTGAGTTCTCTCGGTGACTGGCGTGTGTATACACCACTTATATATAACACGCTAAAATTTCCCTTCTCTCATTCCATGCGCCTATAACTTAGGAGGAGACACCAAATCGGTTGAGTTTCGATCCCTGCTGGAAGCAAGTGGAAGTCTAGCCACACTGATGAGCTGTGATGAGCGAAACAGGCTTGCATGTGGATGACAAGTATATTATACTCTAATTACGTTTGAGCTCTCTAGAGAGGAAAAGTTTTAAAACATTTAACACTTCTGCGATCTACGCGTTACTCTTTAGTAATGAACTGAGTTCTCTCGGTGACTGGCGTGTGTATACACCGTGGTTGTAGCAGTAATTGAGTGTGTATATGTGTGTGTACTGTAGGATATAGTAAAAATAGATAGGTTTGTTATGGTATCCCGCGACCTAATAACGAAATTTCTGGCCTCTACACCCTTGGCCATTACTCAGTTGGTCTTTTCTGTTTACAATGGAGACAGGAGCCATGATTTTTCAGTTATAAAATAAAACATTTGCTCTTTCAAAATCTCTCACAAAATAGCGTACAGTATTTTGGTTATGGTCTGTGCACACGCTTATTACTATAAGATTACAGTAAAGTATCTTCTATGGACATTACTTTTATAGATATTTTAATAAAATTACACTCTGTGTTATAGTTATTTTATTATCCAATACCTTTACGTTTGAAGACGTTACTATCATTTGTAGTATGACAAAGTAATTTTTTTCCAGGAAATCATAATTATCCTTTTGTGGAAATTCCACAAGCTTCCGCTAGTAAATTAATAAATAAAAATGATATAAATACTTAATTATTTTCCTGAAATATTAAATTAAAATTTACACTATAACGAGAATTGAACCCACTCCTACACCTCTGAATCTCTTATTTAAACTCTTCTCTGAGTTAGCTAAATTTTAATAAAAGAAATAACAAGCACTTTTGAACACAAAGAACAAACTTTTGTTTCATGTGATTTTTGCTTACAGAATTTACATTATTCAGAGTGGTGTCCTTATCTTTGTTACCATTTGTACGATGTTTCGGACGTTGTACGCGCCAGCCTTCTTCAGGAATGCTAGGAATTTCGAACCGAACCTTTTATTACAAATTACTGCGGTATATGAACTCCATTCCATGCCTAGTACCTCTTCCATGATTCATGAGTTATCTCCCTCTAATTCTTACGTTACTTGTTCACCACTGCTGTAGCCTGGTATTGAAATCTTTGTGTCAAGTCACAGGAACTGACCAACGTCTATATTCCACTGGGCCATGTATCCTTAAAGGACAATAATAACCTTTTAAAATTTTGGGGCTTATAAAACTAACACATTCAAAAATACTAGAAAATTACTAGAGAAAACCCATTAACATAAAAGAATTGCAATATGAACTCAGGTAAAAAAATGGGATAACTAGACATTAGTTCGTACAAATGACAACAAAGATGAGGACAATAGTCCGAATTATGTAAATACTGTAAATACTAACGTATCTCAGAAATATAAACAAATGGCAACAAAGATAAGGACAATAGTCCGAAAGACGTAAATATCGTAAATGCTACCTCATCCCAGAAATATAGACAAATGGCAATAAAAGTAAGGACAATAGTCCGAATAATATAAATACTGTAAATACTACCTCATCTCAGAAATATAGACAAATAGAATGATCTATTATTAAACGTCGTACAAATGGCAACAAAGATGGGGACAATAGTCCGAATAATGTAAATACTGTAAATATTACCTCATCTCAGAAATATAGGTAGTTATTGTAACGGTACAGGTGATTGGCCATTTTCCAGCGTCTTTAGCAATGGTAGGAATACCACTGAACGTTTAGATTGAGTTTAAGTTCGAATAAACTTTTGTATTTATGAGTAGAAAAGAAAAAAAAATAGAAAAAATATATAAGCAAAAATATTTGTTGTTATTTCATTTTCGGCCTAAGTTGGCTCTTGTATAGCTACAATCTTAACCTGTCTTTGGTTAACCGTCATCGTTCTTAATATAAACCTTACCTCTTACACTGTATGCATCTACCTCGAGTGGCTTTTTGGACTTTTATAGGATGAAAATTATTATAAAAATGTAAAGATGATGCGTCGAAAAATAAAATTCCGTCATGATTTTTTACTAAAAATGAGGAAGTTTAAGAAAGCATAGGCAATGAAAATTATACCCACAATTATAAACGGGCAGTTGATACTTGAAAACTCATAGGATAAGCGAAAATGCCTTTCCGAAACTAAGAAAAAAAAAGGTGATCAGCTGATCATTAAAAAAAAGGGACAAAGCAATGAAGGGATCTGTAGCATCTAAAACCATTATTTTGTTACTCTGTATGAAACCTATTTCGAGGTAAAGGGTTACAGAGACAAAGATTATACCGATATGTAGTGAACAAAGCAAGTTCTAAATTTCAAATTTCAAATCTGACTCATTGTTAGAAATAAGCGAATTTTCTCGAATTTACAAACTTTGTTTAACACACACAAAACTTGCGAAATTTCACAAATCCGTGTGAAAAGTTTGTCTTCCAATGGAAAGGCCAGAATCACATCCGGGAGTGAATTCCCAAACGGAATAAAAGACGAGCAAATTTGATCGTTGTCAGAAAGAAGTGTGATAAGCTTAGTTAACACGTACCCTTGACAAACGCCAAGCAATTGTATTAAATATTGCATCTCTCTTTTTCTCTCAATTCCTTCTTCTTCATCTTTCACTTGTCTATTTGTATACCGCACGGAACCATCTTAGACTGAGCCAATACTTCAAAAGGCACTCCTACCCAAGAAACGTTCTTACATACATACACATGCGTTCTTGTTTACGTACAGATAAAATCACTCTTGCAAGGACTACTACGAACTCTACCCTTAGCTTCTTAATAATGTTTCTAATTGAACATTAACTTCTATCGAGTCATATTATTCTTTTCCATTAATAAATTGCTATTTTAACATGCAAAATGTATATTTTTTCCACAAATCAAAACAATCCAACCTGCTGACAACTTTTTGATGATTAACAAGACTCTGTAAGTTGTAGGTAGATCGGTTATGTATGGCACAATGCCGAATCAATAAACATTAACCATCTCCCAATAGCTTATGATAGGTGGGAAATGAATAAAGTTGTATTGTATTAAGTCCGCAATTGAGGTTGTGACAGATTTGGGGTAAGACAAGATATTTTCAATCGTTGTATGTAACTGGAAACTTGAACATTTCTATTTTGAAATATTTTCGGAGACATTTTTAGGTGTGGGTAGGAATATGAAATATTTACGTTACCCGAAGGGCATAAAAATATATTTTCAATATATTTTTTCTAACCTATGGTTAAAAGATCTAAGTGCTGTCAATTAAAATGCGATGGTTATTTAAGAATAAATTTTGGTATTTTTCGTTTTAATAGAAAATTATGAGATCATTTTAAGTTTTGTTAATTGCGTGAGACAGTTTATTTTAGGTATTGTTACTTCGGTATATCTACGAAATGTATAGCATTCTTTATTTCCATTTCATGAGTAAAGTTTGTCGCCTGTTTGACTTTATTAAGTTATCCACAACTTCAAGTAAATTAGTTTTGCGGAAATATATTAATAGAACGTATCAATTTATCGAGAGTTCCTTGTGTTGTCATCTGTTCTCAAGGATAAAAACGTTGGTTGAATCCAGCAACTTAACATAAAGTGTTGTGTTTACCTGGCTTCAGCTGAGATGAACAAAAGCTGCGAGAGTTGAGTTAAAGAGAGATAAATAATACAGAGACATCTGGAAAAGGCATTGTTCGGGGAACTAGAACAATCGATCCCTTTGAACGAAAAAAATGGTTCAGTTTGAAATTCTAATCATCAGAAAAAGACCTGAGCGTAGATCCTTCAAAAACGTCATGAATATGGCAACAAAAGTAAGGTCACAAATTCAAACAATGTAAACAGGATGTGCATTGTGTTGCAGTGGATATAAACTCTGAACGACAAATCGGGGAGACGAGTTCTAATTCCAATTGAGTTCCCTGCATTCACTTACTCGCAAATACCCTTGGGAAAGGAATTAATCCGTCTCTTACCTCCAGTTATGGGTTAAATAATAGAACAGATTGGGTTCTCTAGCCTTGACTGGCAACCAGTCTACCGCAGAAAGTAATGGCAACGTACTACAGGAAAATCTTCTACCCAGTCAGTTATGTTTCTTTCGAGTCATGATCGCCCAAAGCGTGTATCACGTATGGCATTTAACTGACTGACTGAATATAATATTTGGGAACAATCAAAATTTCTAGTGGGCATAAAGTGGAGGATCGGTTTTCTATTGTTATGAATAAATAAACTGATCCCCCAATAATTATACTTAATATAATAATGTAATATAACCTATCACTTCTCCCTTTAGCTATGAATCAAATAACAGGGCAGATTGGGTTCTATAGCCTTGGTTGGCAATTAGTCTACCGTAGAAAGCAATGGCAATCTACTGCGGGAAAATCTTTTGTCCCGTCAACTACGACTCTTTTGAGACATGTTCACCAAAAAGCGTGTATCACGTATGGCATTTAACTGACTGACTAAAGATAATATTTCGGAACTATCAAAACTTCTACTGGGCCTAATGTGAAGGATCGGTTTTCTATTGTTATAAAGTAATAAAGTGATCCCCCACAAATTATACATAATATAATAAGGCAATATAATCTATCTCCTCTCCCTTTAGCTAGAAATCAAATAAAAGGATAGCTTGAGTTCTATAGCCTTGGTTGCCAACCAGTCTACCACAGAAAGCAATGACAACCTACTGCGAGATAATCTTCTGTCTAGTCAGTTATGTTTCTTTCGAGACATGATCGCCCAAAGCGTGTATCACGTATGGCACTTAACTCACTGACTGAATATAATAGTTGAGAACAATCAAAACTTCTACTGCGCAAAAAGTGGGGGACCAGTATTCTCTACTATGAAGTAATAAACTGATCCCCCATTAATTATACTTAATATAGTAATGTAATATACTCTATCTCCTCTCCCTGTAGCTATGAATCAAATAACAGGACAGATTAGGTTCTATAGGATTTGCTGGCAATTAGTCTACCGTAGAAAACAATGGCAACCTACTGCTGGATAATCTTCTGGCCATTTGAGACATGATCGCCCAAGCGTGTATCACGTATGGCATTTACCTGACTGAAACTGTGTAAATAATTTCATTTTGTTGGTGAGTGGTAGTGTAACGGGTACGTTGTTTATCTAGATATGATAAAATACATTTTGAATATAAGGAATATTCAACAGTAAAAGTTATCAATATTAGGGAGTGTGTCATTATGAACATGGACATGGTGATCGATATTAAATATCTGCTTCATGCCTGAATACTATTTAGTCCACGTAGGATGTGCGTTGTGGTACAGTGGATATCGGCTCGGAACGAGAAACCGGGGAGCCGAGTTCGAATTCCAGTTGAATCCATTGTATTCACTTACGCGCTAATACCGTTGGGAAAGGTATTAATCCATTTCTTCCTTCCAGTTATGAGTTAAATAGCAGGACCCTTCCAGTTATGGGTTAAATAGCAGGACAGATTGGGTTCTATAGCCTTGGTCGGCAACCTACTGCGGGATAATCTTCTGCCCAGTCAGTCATGTCTCTTTCGAGACATGATCGCCCAAGCGTGTATCACCTAACTGAATGAATTCGAATAGTTATATAGGTTGATCATAGGGATATTATGGAAATCAAGAGAAATCTTTCTCATATTCTGTGTTTCTCTAGAGCAGTGGTTTGAAACCATTTTTGACCTAACGCACCCATTTTCACTATATATCAGAATGTCATTCCCTCACTTCCCATGATTGCCTGACTCAAGATCTGCATTCCAATTTATAGGCATATATTATTGAAAATGAACCCTAGAAAGTATGCCAGGATTCGTCATCGGAGGCCACCATTTAAAGAACATAAGGTACGCAGATGATACAGTGCTGATCGCAGACACAGAAAGGAAACTACAAGACCTCCTACAGAAT
The DNA here is from genome assembly GCA_037127315.1 of Ascarosepion bandense. Classification (NCBI taxonomy): domain Eukaryota; kingdom Metazoa; phylum Mollusca; class Cephalopoda; order Sepiida; family Sepiidae; genus Ascarosepion; species Ascarosepion bandense. The sequence goes on from JBBBDQ010002058.1 coordinate 463,577, forward strand.
GTACCTGAAGAGAGCGACAAGAAATGACTACAAATAAATTCAAAGAAAACGGAATGCATGGTCATCAGCAAAAAGCGCAGCCCGAAATGCAAAACACAGGTGGGGATACTAAATTCAAGCAGGTACAAGAATCTAATTACCTGGGAAGTGTTCTAACAGAGGACGGGAAGTGCGACACAGAGATCCGAAGGCGAATTGGCATGACAAAGGAATCATTCCAGAAGTTGAGTAAAGTATTAAGAAACAGAACAGTTTCACTAGAAACAAAGAAGTGTGTACTGAATTGCTAAATGATGTCAGTTCTTCAATATGGCAGTAAATGCTGGACAATTTCATCAAAGATAAGGAAAAAACTTGAAGCAACTGGAATGTGGTTCTACAGAAGCATGCTGCGAATATCATGGATCGAGCATGTGAGCAATGATGAGGTTTTGGAAATGATGGAAACAAAAGAAATTAATATTGAGCGTCAGGAAGAGACAGCTAAAGTTCCTGGGACATGCAATGAGGAAGGAGGGCTTGGAGAACCTGATACTAACAGATCAGACAGAGGGAAAATGAGACAAGGGAAAGTAGCGGATAACATCTTTGAGGTATCTGATCAGATGGAGGGCAGAACGAGAGTTGTGTGGTGTAACAGGAAAAAGCGTGCTAAAACCACCAGAGATAGAGAAGCGTGGAAAGCCATGAACGCCTACGTCCTGAAAGGGCAGGGCACATAGAAGAAGAAGACATTTTTCAGTATTCCTACATATACATAGACTATTTCTATATCGGTGTTTTATGAATTTTAAACCAACAGAAATATCAGCGGCTTGTTGAATTTTATATGGGGAAGTGGATATCGACTCGGAACCGAGAAATCGGAGAGCCGAGTTCGAATTCCAGTTGAATTCGTTGCATTCATTTACGCAATATGATTTGGGAAAGTTATGAATCCGTTATGAGTTAAATAGCATGAAATACTTTGTTCTATAGCCATGGCTGGCAACCGGTCTACCGTAAAAATATATGGCAAACTACTTAGGAAAAAAATCTTCTGTCCGGTTACTTATGTTTTTTTTTAGACATGATCAGCGAAGCGTGCACCATATATAGCACTTAACTGACTGAATACGTGTGCATAGGTTTGTTTTAATTAATAAATAATTATTTAACATTTAAACTGAAGCATACGCCAATAAACAATATTTTAAATGTAATGCCAGGTTATGGCAATTCAATAAACAACATTCTATTAAAAAAAAAAAACACGAACGAGAAAAGTGATTTTCACCAATCCTTAAAATCTCAAATTTCCCCTCGGTGAATTTTAATCTTGGTTGTAAACACCTGCCATAGAATTTATTGGATAACCGTGAACGGTTGTAATTTAAATTACGTGACACGATGAGATTGCTAATTAGCAATTAAAAATTATCAAGAAAATCTTTTCTTTTTATTCGAACAAAATTCTATCAAGAATAGGATTTTGTTGAAAACAAAACATTTTCCTGTGATTTGGTTAATTTAAATGTCACTGGGCTTAATAAGTTCCAGTCTGTCAATATTCAAGACACCTGTTGTTTATTTTTTCTTCGTCAGTCGGTTTTGATATTGAAAGGTCACTGCGACGTAATAAGATCAAAGACATTCGCACCTACGTACGTTGCATGGAACCTACTGACAACATCCTGGTTGCCTGCAAAGGTCAAATGGCAGGTGCAATCAAATAGGGAATTTTTCGTTCATCCCCCTCGAATCTATATAATCTTTGGTCGGCTCATGAGTATATAATAAACAAATACAATGCCGAAGTTTACCCCGTCTTTCGTAATGGGATCCATAGCTGGTTGACTAATGGGAATATAAAAAGAACTTGTCCGGATTTGCATCAACAATTAGAAAGTTGTTTGGTCTGAAAAATTCGTCCATGAAACAAGTCGACCGGAGACGAGAATTCAGGAAGTATATCTTCCTCTTTGACACGAGATACTCTCCATTCAGTGGAAGACATTGTGGAGACCCGACTCATTGAAAAAAAATCACACACTGAACAAACTCCTCAGCATAAGTCTGTAGTGAAAACTCACTATGTTTTTTTTCTCTCTCTCTCTCTCCAACTTGGCGTCATTAGACGTCAAGAGGGGAGAGACAGAGAGCGAGAGAGAGAGAGAGAGAGAGAGAGTGAGAGACAAAGAGAGAGAAAAAAGCCTTTTGAAAAGAATTCTCTTCTTTCGCTAACCAACTGGAAGAAATTTACATTTTCTTTTTATATATTGTTTCGAAATCACGATACAGTAAATGTCTTTTTATTATATGTTAATGGAGAGTTGCTTAATGTTTTTTTTAGATTGTACATTTTTCTAGCAACTCATATAGCAACTATACTGACGGTCAGAAGTTCCGATGTCATTTCTCTTATGTACACGTTCAAACACAGCGTGGGCGCAGATGTTGACAGAGGAACTATTGGGAAGCGCATCTGGTAACCGAAAAAATAAGACACCTATTGTCATGAATGTCTACACCTTTATCGTGTTGAATACACCCGTTCCCGTCTGATCACCGAAGTTAAGCAACATCGAGCCTGCTCACTACTTAAATGGGTGACCATTTGGGAATCCCAGGTGCTGTAAACGTAAGAAACAAGAATGATCCTCCAGGTTTGGGGTTTGGGTGCAGGGCTAACAACCCTGCCCAGTAAAAAACAGTTTGTTACAGCAACAAAAATTTGCTGCTCTATGCACCATATGGGTGTGATAGATAATTGATGAGGATGATTGTCATGAATAGCATAGGACAATAGTTATATTTAAGGTTATTAAGTAGAGATAATTATAGATCAGGATGTTGTAACTATTGTCTCGGGGTATTTGTTAAATTGTAACTTTTAACTTATAACTTATCATTGATTAATGAGGTCATTTTGTAGTTATTCATTAATCATTTACTGCTTATTATTATCAATCTTTTTCAGTTGCCGCTATTAAAAAACGTGTATTTGTTTCCTATTACTTCATCCAGGGATTCTGATTCAGACCAGCTTTTGTCGTTGACTGCTACAAATTCATTGTCTTTTGAATATCTTTGAATTGCTATGACCTCTTTCGAAAATAGCAGATGGGTTCAGTTGTTGCCTTCTCTATGGTTGAGGAATTCTGGTAATTCTCCAAGACAGGTTGACATAGAATCTTTTTTGATTTAAAATCTGTTAATTTAAAACTGTGAAGAAGGTAGCAGGAGACCATTCTATTATTTAAGAAAATGTTGGAGCAATTATCTAAGATTAAAAGAAGATTCCAAAGGATGATCTATAATATAATCAATCCTGACTTAACAGCTCATCTTCAGTCGTTTTCACGTCGATATGATGTAACTTCCCTCGGTCTTTTCTACAACTACTTTCATGACAACTGCTCCTAGGATGTCAGTTGTGGTGCAATGGATATCGACTCGGAAGGAGAAATCAGGGAGCCGAGTTCAAATTCCATTTGAATTCTTAGCATTCACTTACGTGTAAATTCCCTTGAGAAAGGTAATAATCCGTCTTTTCCCTCTAGTTATGGGTTAAATAACAGGACAGCTTCGGTTCTATAGCCTTGGCTGGTAACCAGTTTACCGAAGAAAAGAATGGTAACCTTACTGCGGGATAATATTCTGCCCTGTCAGTCATGTCTCTTTCTAGACATGATCGCCCAAGCGTCTTTCACCTGTGGCCCTCAATTGACTGACTGAATATAATAGTTGGAATTTTAATTTAGGAATATACTGGTCACAAAAATGGTGTTCGGTTTTTTATTGTTATGAGGTAATAAACTGATCCCCCACTAATTAATACGTAATAATATAATAGATTTCTGCACCCTCTAATAATGAGTCAAGTAACAGGACAGATTGGGTTTTATAGCTTTGGCTCGCAACTAGTCTACCGCAGAAAGTAATGGCAACCTACTGCGGGATTATCTTCTGCCCAGTCAGTCATGTCTCTTTCGAGACATGATCGCCCAAAGCGTGTATCACGTATGGCACTTAACTGACTGACTAGAATATAATAATTGGAATCATAATTAAAACTGTTAGTGGGAAAAAAGTGGGGGATCAGTTTTCTATTGTTATGAAGTAATAAACTGCTCCCCCACTAATTACGACTCATTATAATACATCTCTCTAGCTATGAATCAAATAACAGGACAGATTGGGTTCAAGAGCCTTGGTCGGCAACCAGTCTATCGCAGAAAGCAATGGCAACCTACTGCGGGATAATCTTCTGCCCAGTCAGTCATGTGTCTTTCGAGACATGATCGCCAATACGTGTATCACGTATGGCGTTTAACTGACTGAGTGGCTCCGACGAAGATTTTTCGCTAGTTCCCCGACCACATGTATTTCCTTGTGCTACTAGGATGTGCGTTGTGGTGCATTGGATATCGGCTCGGAACGAGAAATCGGAGAGCCGAGTTTGAATTCCAGCTGAATTCACTGCTTTCACTTACGAGCAAATATCCTTGGGAAAGGTATTAATCCGTCTATTCCTTCCAGTTATGGGTTAAATAACAGGACAGATTGGGTTCTATAGCCTTGGTCGGCAACCTGTCTACCGCAGAATGCAATGGCAACTTACTGCGGGATAATATTCTGCCCAGTCAGTCATTTCTCTTTGGAGACATGATCGCCCAAGCGTGTATCACGTATGGCACTTAACTGACTGACTGACTAAATTGACATCAAGGTGCTAATCCTTTACCGTCGAAGCAGTTAAATATAACCGCTTTTTTCTCTCACTTCCGGTTTTGTGGAACATTCTTCCATTAACTTGTTTCTCTGATAGCTACAATCGAAAATAGTGTAAGTCCTGCTTCAATTATTATTTTCTATCTACTTAATTCCCATCCATCACTTAGCATTTCTTCGACATCTTTGTATACATTGTTTTTTTCTCTCACTGTAACCCCCTACGCACTAGTGGCGCTCCTGCTTTGCGTGGGGTGAAATAAGTAAAAAAAAATAGAATTAAAATCAAAACGCGTGGAAACTACTATAATATGAATCGTTGGAAATAGTGAAATATCATCCTCTGTAAATTGCTCTCCAGATAAAGATTTTATGTTTCATATTGAGCACTTTTTGCGTGATCTTTTTATTAATTATTATACAAATATCATATCGAAAGATTTTTGTATTACAGCTAAAGTAAAATTTAACAGGTGCACCTATGAAAGTAGACATCGGTCTTTCTTTTTATTAAATAGAAAAATTAAGATCTAGGAATCAAAAGTATTATTAAAGAAAATGTGCTTCTCGAATGGAACAGAAATCCTATTCCGTTAGTAATCTGTGAGACACACCTCTTTAATAACATCTTCGATGTGTAGACTGATAGCTAACAAAGTCACTGATATTATATATATATATATATATATATATATATAATAAAAAGTTTTTGATTTTTTTAAAAAAACGTACTTTTTTAAACAGTATTTGTTTATTTTTAATGTAGTTTTATATTTCAAACCGTCCTCGGTTCTTCATCGGAAACAAGTGATTTTTTTCAAAATTAGAATTGGAAACGCGCTCTACGGCAGCGTCCGAACATTTGTTTGTTTACAACACGTGGTGTCGATAAACCAAGCAACATACGGCTCGTCCGTTTGTTTATTTTCGGTAAACCAGTTAAGACACGGCTCGTCCGTTTGTTTATTTTCGGTAAACCAGTTAAGACACGGCACCTCCGTGGAGAAAGTCCGCTTGTGTCGGTTAAAAATAAGGACGGAGCTATAACCATCTTAGACACTAATAACTATATTAAATAAGCAGAATCACAACAACAAGTTCTATGCACCCCTACCTCTGGATCCGACCAGTACTTACAAGTCAGAATTATCACTTCTCATTCAGAACCTGAATCATAACATAGGCGAATTGGTTTATCGACACCACGCGGTGAGAACGGCGAAAGGATGGATATTCCAAAGAATTTTTTAACCGACACAAGCGGACTTTCTCCACGGAGGTGCCGTGTCTTAACTGGTTTACCGAAAATAAACAAACGGACGAGCCGTATGTTGCTTGGTTTATCGACACCACGTGTTGTAAACAAACAAATGTTCGGACGCTGCCGTAGAGCGCGTTTCCAATTCTAATTTTGAAAAAAATCACTTGTTTCCGATGAAGAACCGAGGACGGTTTGAAATATAAAACTACATTAAAAATAAACAAATACTGTTTAAAAAAGTACGTTTTTTTTTTAAAAAAATCAAAAACTTTTTATTATACATAGTAAGACAGTATACGTGGATAATCATCAATATGTTATATATATATATATATATATATATATATATATATAAAACTTATTTTATAAATGGAACTTTGTCTCGGTGTGTGTGTGAGTGTCCGTTACCTATAGACTCCGAAACGGCTGAACCAATGTTCTTTAAAATTTACACAGTTGTACTATAAGCGTCTTTGAGTGTTCTTAGCTACGTTTGGTGTCGAGGTACCCCCGATAAATATCGAAAATCGATAACCGAAAAAATCGGGATATAGAAGGAACGGTCCGATTTTAATCAAATTTGATACACTCATAGACAAAGACATAAGAAACGATATTCAGAAGTTTCAAGGTTGCAGTTCTTACAATAGTGCAGAAAATCGATAATATATATATAAAAGACAAGATGCTTGTGTGTATGTCTGTTTATCTATCTGTATGTCCTTTATACAAATCCACAATTTTTATCCGATTCTCACCAAACTTCAAAATTTGACTTCCATCCATTCATTTTTCTTTCAGTCTACGGTTTCGCTTTGTCTGGAAACAAGCTATTGCATTTTAGTCGTTCGTGCCAACGTCCAAAGAGTCTGAGCTCCAGGACCATGGGTTAGTTTTAAAGCTTTCATTACACCCGAGCAACGCTGGGCCATACTGATAGTATATATATATATATATATATATAGAATTGATCATTTAAACGTTGCGTGATATGAAGTTTACTTTTAAGGCGAAACACTTCTCATAACTAAAGACTCGTATAGTGAAATGTTAAATTACCTCCTTCAACTGATTATCGTAAAGTTTAAATGTAATGCTGATCGTCCTTTTATTTTTAACGTTTCAATACAAACTGTAAAATTTGTTTTTGTTCGTTTATTCATTTAAACTTCATCAACAAAACTGACATGAGTCTAAATAATTCTTTTATCCTGAGAATCTTGAACTCAGTTCTCAGCTTTACATTTCCCAATCGTTGTCCACCCAAACAGCGACTCTTTTATTCCCAAGCATTTACCTATACAGGTCAATCCTAGTTCTATGTTGCTTAACTTTGGTAATGGCACAAGACCCGGTGCTTCAACACCATTCACATACACTCTACACACTTTTGCAAATTAATTAAAGCAATTGCTTTTTTCTTCTTTTAATATATGGTCAGTTTTAAACCCACTGGAGTTATCGATTTCTACGTTTTGCTCAGATTACCTCTTTTGCCCTGGCTTACAGTAATATGAATTTATTTTCGGTATGTAATATGAATTTTATTTGGTTTTGAAAAATATTACGTCATCAGCGATTGCAACAGATTGTATCATGCTCTCAACTGTCGATTAGTTGTCCTATGGTCATTGTGTGTGATGGACGTTACTACAAAAGCATATACGAAAATTAAAACGCTGCACGAACACACTGGCAAGCCTTACAGAGAGATCGCAGATATTGTTGGCGGCAGCATTTTGATTGTCAGTTCTGTCATTATAGCGAAGAAACAAACTGGCTACATCAGTCCGAAGTGTTGTCCCGTGGCTCGTACCATGTGACATTCGGTCACCCGGATGTATAAACAGACAATGTGCGCTTAACACAAGAAGTTGTCATTATCACGGACTTCGTGAATTAACATCTACTACTGCGAGAGACTGTAAATATTATGTATACATTATAATTGTACCACGCTGGTAATAAAGTAGTTTATCTACATTTCACTGTGTATCTCTTCATTCCACGATACAACAGAAAGTTGAAGGAAAATGCAAACGAAGAAAAAAACAACGCCAAAAATCGACGTATTCGCATCAGCGAAAGTGTGTAAGATCCTAAGAAGACATTATTTGTTTTCTTTCTATCAATTTTCACAAGGTTGGTATATACTTCTTCTTCTATGTGCCCAATCCTTTCAGGACGTAGGCGATCATGGATTTCCCCGTCTCCCTATCCCTGGTGGCTCTTAATATGTTTTCTACTGCTACTCCACGCAACCCTCGTTCCGTCATCCACCTGATCAGGCTCTTTAAATATGTTATCCGCTGCCTTCGCCTGTCTCTTTTTCCCGCCATCTGGCCTGTTAGTATCAGGTTCTCCAAACCCTCCTTCCTCATTCTATGACCCAGGAACTTCAGTTGTCTCTTCCTGATGCTCACTATCAGTTTTCTTTTCAATGCCATTCTTTCCAAAACCTCATCATTGCTCACATGTTCGGTCCATGATATCCGCAGCATCCTTCTCTAAAACCACATTTCCATTGCTTCAAGTTTTGTCCTCATCTTCAATGAGGTTCTACAGAAGAATGCTGCGGATATCGTGGACATAGCATGTGAGATGTTGGGAAGAATGGAAACTTGTGTCAAGTCAAGTAAAGTGCCAAATACAGGTGGGGGAGACTTTAAAATCAAGCTGGTACAAAAATTTAAATATCTGGAAAGTGTTCCGACGGAAGACGGAAAGTGCGACACACAGATCCAAAGGCGAATTGACATGGCAAAAGAAGAATTTCAGAAGTTGAGTAAAATATTAAGACACAGGAAACTTTCATCAGAAACAAACACGATTGTACTGGATTGCTATGAGATGTCAGTTCTTCAATATTACGGTGAATGTTGGACAATATCAATATTGATGGAGGGAAAACTGGAAGCAGCTGAAATGTGCTTCTACAGAAGGATGCTGTGGATATCGTGGACCGAGCATGTGATCAATGACGAGGAGTTGGAAAGAATGGAAACGAAAAAGAAATTAATACTGATCATCAGGAAGAGACAACTGAAGCTTCTGGGATATGCAGTGAGGAAGGTGGGCTTGGAGAATATGATACTAACAGGCCAGATAGAAGGAAAAAGAGACAGAGGAAAACAGCGGATAACATATTTGAAGGGCCTGAGCAGGTGGATGACAGAACTTCGGCTGCGAGATGTTACAGGAGAAAGCGTGCTAAGAGCCACCAGGGATAGGGAGTCGTGGAAGGCCATGATCGCCTACGTCCTGAAAGGACAGTGCACACAGAATATATATGCCAACTGTTTATAAGAAATTATAATGTGGGTATAAAATGGGGAATGAATTCTATATTATAATTAATATATAAACTGATCCCTCATTTTGTGGCCATGCTAGTTTCTATACATTTATATTCTAGATTTATGGGCATGAGCTAGTGGATGGCAGAGTGGGGTTTGGGTGTTGTAACAGGAGAAAGCGTGCTAAAAGCCACCAGGGTTAGGGAGACGTGGAAGGCTATGATCGCCTACGTCCTCAAAGGATTGGGCACATTGAAGAAGAACATAAATGCCAAATGTTTGTTAGAAATTCTAATGTGTTTGTAAAATGGGGGATTAATTCTATATTATAATTAATATATAAACTGATCCCTCATTTTGTGGCCATGCTAGTTTCTATACATTTATATTCTAGATTTATGAGCTTGAGCTAGTGGATGGCAGAGCGGGGTTTGGGTGTTGTAACAGGAGAAAGCGTGATAAGACCCACCAGGAATAGGTAGACGTGGAAGGCCATGATCGCTTAAGTCATGAAAGGACAAGTAACATAGAAGAAGAAGAAGAAGAAGAAGAAGAAGAGATGAATAACGCACTTACGAGTTGAATATGTCGAACGGAATCTGACAAGGTGATAGAATGATGAAAAAAAAAACCAAACAAATATAAAACAAATAGCAATTTCAACCTTCCATGTTTCATTTTTGTTGGTATTGAAAGATCAACAGAAAAATGACAAAAAAAAAAAATGAAACAAAGGGAAAATATCCTGGTTTGTTTTGATTTGTGTTTAATTTGATCAGTAAGATATGTGCGTTGTGGTGCAGTGGATATCGGCTCGTAGCGAGTAATCGGAGAGCCCAGTTCGAATCCCAGTTGATTTCGTTGCATTCACGTACCCGTAAAGAACCTTGGGAAAGGTATTAATCCGTCACTTTCCTTTATATTTATGGTTGGTAAACAGTTTACAGCAAAAAATAATGGCCAACCACTGCAGGAAAATCTTTCCCAGTCAGTCATGTTTCGAGAGAGACATGAGCGCCTAAGTGTGTATCACATTGTATTTAACTGATGCGTGTATTAAAGCAATATATGTATATATTTTTAATGTATGTGCTTGGAATAATTTGGATGGTAAAATGTATCATAGTGTACAGGTATGTTTGTGCAGAAACATTTGTCTGTTTAGAAGTATGCAATGGAGTAACGTTAATATATGTGTATATGTGTATGTGCGTATTAATACACGGATAACGCGTAAGAAAGTAGTGGGACATTTTTAATTTTTTAAATATACGCGTGAGAAATATTTTGAGCAGTAAATTGAGTAATGGTTTATGGGTGTGTTTATTTTTTAAACATTTGTTTCTCTGGGTGTATGTTAGAAGGTTAAACACATGAAAATATAATATTATCTGATTCCCACATTGACACATTAGAATTTGTATACCCGTACATTTTTTTTAGATAGGCTTACAATGCTGATAATAAATAACATTGATTTATTCCAATGGCTTCCCATACTTAATATTTCGTGTTTTCACTCTCGATCGGTTATGTGTGACGTCATGAGCTGTGATGCAACATTCGCTTCCAGCGTCTTAGATGCACGAGTTTGTTGTTGCTTGGAAATCTTCCATGTAAACAAAAACAGTTTGTCACTATCGTTTGTTCGTTTTTATAATATATAATGTAATTTGACATCTGGAAATGGCTTATGTAAGCCGAAAGCTTAGATTGGGTTGTTAAAAACTATGTATCAATATTGTAATTTTCTTTCTTCATTTAATGATAATGCTATTAAGCTTATCAGTGAATATAAAAAAAATATTACATAAAATAAATAGACAAAACTTGGTTCTTTTGTTATTATTTATTTTGTACTTTGACTTGTAAAATTTTGCAAAGTAATAATAACAAAAGAGCCATTCTATTTTCATTTAGAATTATCCACTTGGCAATAAATACTAAAAATAGTATGAAATACATAATTTCTTTTGAAAAAACTCGGGTGGCCTAATAAATATGGCTGGTTGTATATATATATATATATATATATATGTATAATCTACAGACTGCGATGGGTAAATTGTCGCTATTTGACTTAATTTTGCAAAGTGATAATAATAACAAAAGAACCATTCTATTTTCATTTAGAATTATCCACTTGGCAAGAAATACTAAAAATAGTATGAAATACATAATTTCTTTTGAAAAAAATGGAGTTGACTAATTATGGTCGGTAGTATATATAGCAAATCTGAAGGGTGCAATGGGTAAATTGTCGCTATTTGTCTTGTAAAATTTGGCAAAGTAATAATAACAAAAGAACCATTCTATTTTCATTTAGAATTATTCACTTGGCAATAAATACTAAAAAAATAGTTTGAAATACATCATATTTTAAAACACTGGGGTAGCCTATTAATTACGGCCGGTAGTATATATATATATATATATATATATATATATATATATTAGAATTGTTATAATGACTTTTTTTTAATTATGTCAGATGTCGCCTGTTTTCGTTTTGTCTAAAAAGATGTTGATACACACTTTGGGCATTAACGAAGGCCGTTAACTAAGGAGGAACATATATTTTGCTGATAATTTCATTTAAAATTCTAAGGAATATAATTAATGGTACGTTAGAAAGCAAATGCAAAAAATAGAATTGTGCATTGCCTTCTGGCGAAAACAAATTGTTTTCCTTTTTTTTTATAAATGTTACAATCAAGGAAATAGAATTAATAATGCTCTCGAAATTAGAACTGAAATAAATGGAAGATTATTCCAAACATAAACAAAATTTGGCAAAACAGTTAAATAAAAAAATGCGCCCCTTTTCGCTTGAATCGCAAATCAGTGTCTCTCTGCTGATAAAATAATAGATACAAATATATATATATATAAATGTATATATCAGACATATACTCTTGTGCAAATTAATTGCAACAAAACGAATATTATCTTCCTAGGACGTTTCACACTTTTCCGGATCACGTAATCGTCGTCTTTTGTCGTTGACTTACACTTCCGCCAGCATTTTCTTTAACCCTCTAGGGCCATTCGTATCATATTAGTGGGGGATCTGTTTATTACTTCATAACAATATAGAACTGATCCCCCACTTTATGACAAGTAGAAGCCTTAATCATATTATATTATTAACCCTCTAGGGCCATTCGTATCATATTAGTGTGAGATCTGTTTATTAATTCACAACAATATAGAACTGATCCCCCATTTTATGACAAGTAGAAGCCTTAATCATATTATATTATTAACCCTCTAGGGCCATTCGTATCATATTAGTGGGGGATCTGTTTATTACTTCATAACAATATAGAACTGATCCCCCACTTTATGACAAGTAGAAGCCTTAATCATATTATATTATTAACCCTCTAGGGCCATTCGTATCATATTAGTGTGAGATCTGTTTATTAATTCACAACAATATAGAACTGATCCCCCATTTTATGACAAGTAGAAGCCTTAATCATATTATATTATTAACCCTCTAGGGCCATTCGTATCATATTAGTGGGGGATCTGTTTATTACTTCATAACAATATAGAACTGATCCCCCACTTTATGACAAGTAGAAGCCTTAATCATATTATATTATTAACCCTCTAGGGCCATTCGTATCATATTTGATACAGTATGAAAACAAGCCTTGAAAGAAATATTTTCCTGAAAAATTTTTTAAGAGAAATATTTTATAAATTTTAAATGAAAGCAGTACTGACTGCTCAGTCAATGAATACCAAATGTTTCCTTATAGGGAAATACAATGGCCCTAGAGGGTTAAAGTTTTGGATTTATGGATCTAGTTTGTCTTTTTTACTTTGATGGCACGACTAAAGGTTGAAAGATGAGCATAAAAAAAACATCGGTGATCTCTCAGTAAGGCTTGCCAGTGTGTTAGTGCAGCGTTACAATTTTCGTACGCTTCATTGGAGTAACGTCCATCGCTTACAATGGCCCTAAGACGACTAAAGAAAAGTCAAGACTAGTGTCTGGGCGTGATTAAAAATCTGATGCAATCACAGATGACGCAATATTTTTAAGGCCAAACAAATGTCATCATACAGACTGAAAATAGATTAATAATAATGCACATCAACGCAAACGACCTAATCTGAGGAGAAATAAAAGTCGATTACACCCTGTCACTCCAATGGATCTAAAACTGATCATATGTTGAAAAGAAGGAAACCGAAAGTGTTTTTCAATAATTTTGCACAAGGCTAAAGGTTGTATGTGCATGACGTTGAAACACTGGATGTTGTATGAAGTTAATCTACATCGAAATCGATTGAACGTCTATGGTAAAAAATGCTTGGGAATACCGGGTGATGCAAGCGTGGCTATTTGGGTGGAGTAATCGACAACCGTTGGGGATTGTAAAGCGAAGAGCCGAGTTCAAATTCCAGTTGTGTTCGTTATAATCATTCATATGCAAATAAACCTGGAAAAAGTATAAATCTTCAGTTCTCACACCCTAAGCTAGAGGCTAAATCTACCATCCGCCGGTGTATTGAATACTGCTGTCAGGTCTGGTCGGGTGTCCCTGCTATTCACCTCGGGATTCTTGACAGAATCCAACGGAGAATCTGTAAAGTGATCGATACCGAATTGTCAGATCGGTTGCAGTCGATCTCTCACCGGCGATACGTGGCTTCCCTGTGCTTCTTCTACAAATAATTTCACAGCTTCTGCTCCAATGAACCTAAATCAATGGTGCCTTCTAGTTATGAATTTACACGAGCTACTAGATTAGCAACTAGGTCCCACCCTTTTACAGTGAAACCGATAAAATGTAACCGCAATTTTTGCTTTTCTCGCACCTCCCACCTGTGGAATTCCATTTCATATACTTGCTTCCCTGACAGCTACAATCTCCAAGAATTTAAATTTAATAGACATCACCTATCTCACTAACTCGCATTCATTCTCTAAAGCACATTTTTCATCTACTCCACCCCCATCTACTCCACCCCCAGCCTCGGTATCCTCATCCGTCTATTACCCTCCTCCTGGCATTTGTTATAATTATCTCCTCTTTTTCATCCCTTTCCCCTATGTAACCCCCCTGCCCAACAGTGGCAGTAGAGTGCCTTGGTTGGGGTGAGATGATTTTTAAAAAAGCCATAAAAGCTAATTAATCATTGTAAGTGAACAAGGGATATGCGTTGTGGTGCTGTAGATATTGACACGGAACGACAGATCGGGGAGCCGAGATCGAATTCCAGTTGAATTTCTTTCATTCACTTAGCGCAAATACCCTAAAGAAATGTCTTAATCAGTTTCTTCCCTTCAGTTATGGGTTAAATAATAGGACGGCTTAGCTTCTATAGACTTGGCTGGTAACCAGTCTAACGCAGAAAGCAATTGCAAAATAATCTGCCCAGTCAGTCATGTCCCTTTTGAAACATGATCGCCTGAAACGTGTATCACGTATGGCACTCAACTGTACCGCAGAAAGCAATGGCAACCTCCTGCGGGATAATCTTCTGCCCAGTCAGTCATGTCGCTTTCGAAACATGATCGCCCAAAGCGGGTATCACGTATGGCACTTAACTGACTGACTAAATATAATAGTTGAAAACAATCAAAACTTATAGTGGGCATAAAGTGGGGGATCGGTTTTCTATTTGTTATATATAGCCGTATGACGACAAAACAACAAACACGCATATATAAAAATATAAGGTTATATTTTTATTAATGACGACGAACTGTGTGGAATAGAGAACGGGAGGGTGAGGGCGCATATAGAATGGCTGACGGGAGTGTAGTCTGCCTGTGTTGTCTCTCTCTGCTTCCACCGGCCGCTCTCTGCTACTGGCGAATCCATGTGTCGAGGTCTTTATATAGTCCTCTAGAACCGGGACTTTCCTTCCGGTTTTTTTGCCTCGCCCACGCAACGCCTACGTAATTCTAAGAGGCACCTGATCTGTTTGCCTCTGTAGCCATTTCCGCCGCTGTCGGAAATAAGGTCAAAACGACATCCGCTCCGGCTTCGACAGGATGTATTTCACAAACACCTGTCTTGTCGCTTCACCGCCCCCTTCACCGATGGAAAACACCATCGCTTGCATCACTTCCTCGGGTGGAGCCAGATTGTTATCTTACACTCTTCGCCCTCCCATTTTCCAAAATGTTCACCTAAGAACATTTTAAGCGCAACACCCTCACACACCCCCATGCCACACAAGCCCGACAATTGTATAAAACATGTGTCGAAACAAACAAAACAACACAAAAAAAATATAGGGGAGCCTACATCGGCAACCCAACAATGTTCGTGTCCATTGTAGAATAATGTTCTCCCAGCTCTTTCATTGTTCTTTTTTTTTTTTTTTTTTTTAAGTTTCTGTAACTTTCAATGTTCGTTTCCTTTCTCGACTCTGTCCATACGCGTAGACGCCTCGATGCACGACCATATGATCATAGGCGGTAACCGCGCCCCAGTTTCTAAACTGACATCGAGTAAATGACCTTTGACCAACACCATGCGTGTTTCCGCTCGAGTTTATTGTTACACATGTAACTTAATTTAATTTAATTTAATTTCAAACATACTATGTTTGAACACAGAAAAACTGCCATTATCTGCAGTACATATCATTCATAGTCTGACCGAGAAATGTTCAATAGAAAACGAAGAAAATTACCCTGATTCCAGCGTTAATCCGCATGCAATTTACTTGTGGAGGATTAGAGGTTTCATCTATCTTAATTTAGTCTAAAAAAATGGACCCGTGACTCGTAATTCCTTAGTTTGTATCTTCCGCATGTTTTGCTATAAGGAAGGTGACCTAACTATTTCACTTAAACTATCGTTAATCCTCCCACTGCTTTCTTTCCCAATCCTATAGCATATCAGCCAATAAGTCTACAAGACTTTTCAGTTGTTCTTTCTTTTTGTTCCGATCAACTGTGGAATCTGCAGGTCTATCCGTGCTTTTTGCCCCAACAGACGTTTGCCTCATTCGGACATCTTCGCTGCTAGGTGATTCCCTAGAAAATCCCTGATCTACATGAGTAGATCCAGTCGTTTCACACTTTGAGCAATCATCCTCGAACGTGGATGAAACATTATTTATACCACCGATTCTATCATCATTATCAATAGTTGACACGTTTTTATTCGCCATTTTACGTCGCGTCATGATGCGACGCTCCATTAATGGAACATCAGACTCATCGTCTGATTCCACACGTTGGTGTCGATTTTTGTGCACTGGAAAGTCGGTCTGTTCCGCTCTGGATTCGTCATCCGAATCACTGGATTCTAAAGCAACCTTTGCGAAAGGAAAAGGAGGGAAGTCACATTCCTGTATGTGGGGTTGCTGCCTCTTTAGGTTTCTTGTCTGACACGGGATACATTTACCTACGAAATCATTTATTTCTCTAAGTAAACAAGGCCAGAAATACTTTTGTTTTATTGAGTGGAATGTCTTATCCACCCCCATATGGCCACTGTCATCATGGTATTGAACTAGCACCATTTTTCTAAGGTGAGATGGTACATACAGCCTGATGAGGGGTTCATCATCAGGTTGAGACAAATAGTACACCACCTCATCCATTACTATATATCTCTTCTGTTCTGCTTTGGTAGCCCTACCATTTCGTAATCTAATCTTCAGGTTTAAGATGTTTTTGTCTGATTCTTGCTCCCTGATTATGTCTATTCCTTTCAATGTGGGCCGTCCGGTTGCCTCTGATGAATTTCCGACATTTTTATGGGCTGCTAATGCTTCCGGCTCCATTAGGTTGGAGTTTATAACACTAACCAAGTAATTTCTATCATCTATATCTACTGGAGATACTGTATGCTGCAATTGTAGCCAGACATGCTCAGAGCCCAAGTCTGTATCTTCTTATTTTGTATGGGCGAGTTAAGTAAGTGCTCCAGGGGCCTATGATCAGTGTATATTGTGAATGTTGCGCCATGCAGGTAGTGATTCAGTTTTTGAAGAGCATAGTGTATGGCATAAGCCTCTTTCTCTACAGTTGACCACCTCGTTTGTGTGTCACTTAATTTATGGGACAATAAATAAATTGGTTTTTCTACATCCTTCCTATTTTCCTTATCGTACACCACCTGGGATAGGCATGCGCCAATCGATTGATCGGATGCGTCAGTATATAACCTATACGCCTTATTTGGGTTGGGATAGGCTAGTGTTACCATCTCCGCGAGCTTCGATTTTAGTGTATCGAAAGCGGTTTGGCAAGCATCGTCCCATTGGAATCGTGCATATTTCCTTGTCAAATTGACCAGCGGTTCGGCTATATCAGAGAAATTTCTAATAAAGCGGCGATAGTATGAGGTCATCCCAACAAAAGCTCTTACTTGCCTATCAGTGGTTGGAGTAGAAACTGACTTTATAGCCTTGACTTTATTGAGGTCTGGTTGTATTCCCTCTTCACTTATCTTGAACCCCAGGTATTGGGTCTCTTTCTTAAAGAACTCACACTTAGCTGGCTTCAGTTTAAGGTTGTGCTTACGTAGACTACTCAAGACTGTGTCTATATGTTTTAAGTGATCTTCCACCGTATTTGAAAATATCAGAATATCATCTAAATATGCCAGAGCAAAATCTTCCTGTCCCTGTAAAACAACTGACATTAATCCCTGGAAGATGCCGGGTGCGTTTGCAAGTCCAAATGGCATAACATTAAAATGAAACAGACCCTTGTGGCAGGTGAATGCACTTTTTTCTTTGTCATCATCATGAAGCTTAACTTGCCAGTACCCTGATTTTAAATCAAGCTTCGAAAAGTACCTTGCCGAACCAAGTGATGCCAGTATATCATCGATGACAGGAAGAGGTCGAGCATATTTCTTTGTAATCTTATTAAGTGCTCTAAAGTCTACACAAAATCTCTTACCACCGTCTTTCTTCTCTACTAAAACTACTGGAAAACCCCACGGGCTATTGGATCTCTCAATTACACCTGCCTGCATCATTTCGTCGATTGCTGAATCCATTGTCTTTCTTTGTTTGAGGGGTGTGCGATATGGGCGTTTTCTTATGGGCTCATGCGTTCCAGTATCGATACGCATCTCCACAGTATCGGTTCTGCCCAGGTTTTTGTCGTCACTAACGAACATGTCCCTATTTCTTTTTAGCAATTTGTTAATTTCAGGCTTGAATTCCTCCGGTACATGTACCTGTTCCAAATCTACATCAGGACTTTTATTATTTTGTTTATCGGGCATAGTAATTTCAGTAATATTACCTGCCCTTTCCAATTTAGCCAGCGGACACCCCCGTCTCAAAGTGATTGTCTGGTTAGTGTTATTCATTATCAGCAACTGAAACTTACGAGACTTTGGCATTTTTACAACTGCGTTGGCTACTGATATACCACATAAGTTGCTAACATCCATTTCTCAGCCTGGTTAATCCCAGACAAGCATGCAGGTGTTGAGGTCTTAATGTTACTTTTTGAGCTAACCTAACAATAGAGGAAATATGAACAGCCTCCTCTAATGCCACGTATTCTTCACCAATCTTCAATACCCCCAAATCGAAATACATTCTCACCCCGTTCTGCATCAGCCAATCTCGGCCAAGTATAATGTTTCTATTCAGATTTTTCACGACTAAAAAATCATGGGGTATGGACTTACTTCCTATCTGGACCTGTAGACGACAAAGGCCTTCAACGTATAACGGGGATCCATTCGCAGTTCGAAGTTTAATGTCCCTCTTTTGCAGTTCAAGTCCCTGTCGCAATTTTTTAAATGCCCTACAGCTTATAACCGATACCTCTGCTCCCGTATCTACCAATGCCCTATAAGGTCTACGTTCTATTCTAATAAAGATGGAATTTGGCGCGCCCATATTACCAACTATGTGCGTTGGTACCGTCTTGTTCCGTTCGTTGGGCGTCGCACGAACGGACCTCTGCCGTTTCCCGGGGCGTGTCTACAAAATTTTGCTATGTGGCCTTCTTTCCAACAATTCCAACACCTAACAACGCTCCCGTTCCTCTCCCGCTCACGAGTCCCAACTTTTCTATTGTTCTTATTCCTATTATTATCATTATTATTATTAGATTTAGCGGGGCTTACGGCTTCTATCGGTACCCGTCTCCGAGAGTGACAAATTTCCATAGGCTCCTCTTCGTATTCAGAGTTTGCGTCGAGTCGAATTTTCCATCTCAACTCAGATAACGCTTTCTGATAGGCAGCCTCCAGTGTTTGTGGCTCATGCTTCATAACTGCCATCTTTATTTCCCGATCCCTTAGACCTTTTATGAAGAATCCTAAAACTTGTTTTGTAACAACTTCATTCCTCCCGTCAACCCCAACATATGCGCCCTCCGCTAGGCGTACTACTCTCTGCATGTAGTCCTGCACCCCCTCCGTTCTACCCTGCCTAATATTCACTAATTCGACTAACCGTGCGTCGGGGTCTAAAACCAATCCGTAATATTCCTTTAAAGAAGTTTTTAACTCCTTCCATGTGAATTGTGGGTTACTAGCGATTAGTCTATCTACATAGTGTCCAACAGCTCCCCTTGTTGTGAGAAGAGCTGCCTGACACTTGTCTTCTTCTGCCACGCGCACAACTTGAAAATACCTCTCCATATCCTCCAACCAAGCACTACAACCACCATCTTCTTTGCATGCTAATGGCTGTATATTTTTTAAATAAGATTCTCCCCTTAAAGTGTTCGACACCGAACAAGCCACATTTCTCAATTCTAGGGTCAGACCTTGAACAAAATCGGCAAAAGTATGCTGTTCCATTTTTTTTTTTTAAATATAACTTATGAACAAGAGCAGAACACACACAAGATCGAATCAAAAGTCACCTACCTTTCGCTGCTGTCGTCCTGTTGTTTACTATTTTCGTCTCCTATCTGGTAGTTTTAATTCCGTTGAATTTCAATTGTCGCCGTGGTAACCAAGCTCGTATCTATCTGTTTTGTTGTTGTTGTTTTAAAACAGCAAGTCACTGGGCACCAATTTGCATATGTTATATATCGCCGTATGACGACAAAACAACAAACACGCATATATAAAAATATAAGGTTATATTTGTATTAATGACGACGAACTGTGTGGAATAGAGAACGGGAGGGTGAGGGCGCATATAGAATGGCTGACGGGAGTGTAGTCTGCCTGTGTTGTCTCTCTCTGCTTCCACCGGCCGCTCTCTGCTACTGGCGAATCCGTGTGTCGAGGTCTTTATATAGTCCTCTAGAACCGGGACTTTCCTTCCGGTTTTTTGCCTCGCCCACGCAACGCCTACGTAATTCTAAGAGGCACCTGATCTGTTTGCCTCTGTAGCCATTTCCGCCGCTGTCGGAAATAAGGTCAAAACGACATCCGCTCCGGCTTCGACAGGATGTATTTCACAAACACCTGTCTTGTCGCTTCGCCGCCCCCTTCACCGATGGAAAACACCATCGCTTGCATCACTTCCTCGGGTGGGGCCAGATTGTTATATTACATATTGTTATGAAGTAATAAACAGATCCCTAAATAATTATACTTAATATAATAATGTAATATAATCCATCTCTTCTCCCTCTAGCTATGAATCAAATAACAGCACATATTGAGTTCTATAGCTTTAGTCGACAAACAGGTCTACCGCAGAAACTAATGCCAACCTACTGCAGGATAAACTTCTGCCCAGTCCGTCATGTCTCTTTCGAGACATGATCACCCAAAGCGTGTATCACTTATTGCATTTAACTGACTGAAGTGAATGAGAAAAGAGTAAAAAGAATTATTTAGATTTACGCTAGTTTTGGTGATGAAAATAATCTTATGAAGAATAAAAGAAAAAGACAACATATATTACATTTTGCACTGAAACGTTAAAAATAAAAAACGATCAGCGTTAAATATGGACGTCTGGACTATCAGATGTTTATCTACGAATATCTAGCGATAATCAGCTAAATTCACAAGCCAATAATTATGATTTATTTCGACTAGCAACATTTTACCGAACAATTATAAGACCGCTACAAACTGCCCGGTCTTATACTAACTCGAGAAAGGTCTACAGTTCTTACAATCTCTTTAAACGCTTTACGGGTGTATTTAGCTGATAAATCAGTTTCTCTAAACATATACACCTTGGAAACTTCTTTTTCAGAGTATCTGCATGCGTCAAAAGCGAAATCAACAAATCTCTGTCTAGCCTTCTCTTTCTCGTCTTGCCGAGAAAACGATAGGACGCTAAAATTAGCTCTTCATTAATTGGCGCACATGTGTTAGAAAACACACATTACTCACTCATTAACTCACTGATAAATTAATTTCAACATTTTCTTCTTTTTTCTGTCCCACTTAAGAAAATATTTGAAGGTTCAATTCCTTTTTTCATTTGAGATGAGGTAGCATTTGCATTATTTACATTTCACGGATTGTTGTCTTCATCTTTATTAACTTTTTTCGACGTTTCGGCCGTTGTACGCTCCGGCATTCTTCAGTTGCTAAATATGGCAATGAGGATTAGGAGAATAGTCTGAACAATGTAAATAATGTCAATAAAAATTTCTCTCTTGTTTTGTTTCACTCTTTTTTGTCTGTTTTCTGAAACTATTAAACAGTTATTTTTTGTTCCTCAACCCGCAACGCCTTCTCAGTGTAAATCGACGGCCATAAACGTTTTTATAATCATTTTAGAAATGATAATTGTTCACAGAAGATTACAGTGAGAGAAAAAGGGTAGAAGGGATGTCGAAGAAAAGATAAGAGGTGGATGGGAATCAAGTAGATAAAAGATAGAAATTGATGTTGCAATTAAGCTTTGAAGATTGTAGCTATCAGCGAAGCAAACGAAAGGAAGTGAGTTCCACATGCGACATGTCTGTAAAAAGAAACAGTTAGAGTAGAAGACTCGATCATATTTAACTTTTTTGACGGTAAAAAAGTGGGACCTAGATGCCAATCTAGAAGCAGAGAAGAAGTCTTGTTAAAACAGTTGCCATGAAAATAATTGAAAAAACAACAGAGGAAAACCTCATCACTTCGGTGGGAAAGTGATTGCGGGCGGGTTGCCAAGTCAGGATCAGTTATATTACAGATGCTTCTTTGTAGAGAACCTGAAGATAAATAACAGAGGCACCCGACCAGATATGGCAAAAATGTTCAATGCACGGACGAATGGTAGATTTATAAATGTACAAAATGCATTCTAACGAGAAAATTGTCCTGGCCTGGCACGATGAACCAACTTTCCAAGCAGTAGATATAGTCATGGGTCCAGTTTAGCCGTTCCATTTGAGGTCATTTGAGAAAGTGAACCAAGGAAGCTCATTGAATTGCTCTTTAGGGAAACTAGTGCGATCTATTCTAATGGAAGGCAATAATGAAGGTAGATATAATAACAAGGTGAATGATGGCATTTTACTGATATTCCTTTTAATATCATTGTTCCTTGTGTATATTATGGTTGTTTGTCCAACATCTGTCAGTATTATTTTTCAATTTGGTATTGATGTCAAAATCATTTCCATAATATTTACTGTATGTTTCCAAATAACTCCGATATTAATATAAACCCTTCTTTGAATTTGGTTTCTCAGAGTAGACATACATCACTAACTGTTGACGTCTCAAGGTAATAATAATTCCAGTTTTGCTTTTTTCAAAAGTCCTCTAACATTAACCGTTTCCAGTGGAAAATATTTATGTTCCACTGGAGGCGTTTACATACATATAAAAAAGAAAGTGTAAATTTTGAGCGGTTGATAAAATCTAGATAAACAGCTGACCGTTCTGTATATTAACGCTTCGATATAAACTGTAACCAGTGACAGTATTTTTTTTCCACCTACCCATCGATTTATGTCTATAAGTACCGATTCCATCAGTATACCATGTGCATGAAGATTTTCTTTCTTTGAATAAAAAGAGTAAGTAAGAGTGATGATAATATTTCGTATCTGTTGGGGAGCAACGTTATATGTACACATCAGGTGAGTCCATTCTAATATGTAAAATCGGGTTTTTACCCATTAGAATGGACTCACCTGATGTGTACATATAATCCTGCCTATACAGAGTACGACAGGGGTTAAGTGATTGTCAGAGAGAATAAGGAGTCAGTTGGTTCTTATGGATATAAATTCATTACCCGGACATACTTCACTACAAGACTGTATATATTGTTTCTACCAATAGTATTCTTTGACTAACCCGTGTTCCAGTTTGTAAATTTTTGTTCAGTATAGCTTACCTTTTCTATCTCCAGATCTGTTTTTTGTTATTTATTATATTGTGTGGTTTCTCAACAAGAATCTACAACAGTTTCCTTGTAAGGAAATATTCAAAATTCATTAAATGAAACAGCATTACTGTCGGTTGAGATTATTTTGAACTTTATTTAAATGACATTTTTAGGAAAATTAGTTTTCTGTAGTTTTTTTTAATCGTATCACCCCAAGCAAGGCTGTACCGCCACTGATGCTCAGGGGCTTACATAAGAGTAAAACTTAGACACGAGGAGAATTAAGAGAAAGACGAACCACTTACAGGGGGTGAAAGAGAAAGGACAAGAGAAAGATGTGAAAACAGGAGTGAAGACAGCTGCGAAGTTAGGGAGACAGGAAAATAACAAGATACATAGGGAGATGTAGAAAGTGACGGAGTTAAGGGGATAAGAGATGGGAATTGACATTGCATTTAAATTCCTGGAGGTTATAGCCGTCAGGAAAGCAAGTATATGGAAGGGAGTTCCACAGGCGGGAAGTGTGAGAAAAGAAGCTGATGGAGTAGAATTGTCGCCTGCATTTGGTTGATATCTCTCAAATAGAATGAGCCGACGCTGCCTTGCTATTCTTTCTCTCTATCTCTCTCCCTCTCTTCATTAGTGTAACAAGAGGGATATATACTGATCACTCTGGAAAAATAGTAGATTTTGATAAACAGTAGCTACTCTGGCATGTACGCATCGCTCATTCAGTGAAATGATTAGAGCGCTCTAGCTATTGGGCGCGTATAATGATATGCGCTAAAAAGTCTGCCTACTTCCGCCGAACACACATAGCCCAGAGGTAGAGTCGCCGACTGACGCCATTTCGGTTTCAATCCTGGTAAAAAAGCAATCGGAGTCTAACAGTATTGATGAGCTGTGATACGGTGAAATAGATCTGTCTGCGGATGACAATATATATATATATATATATATATATATATATATATATATATATATATATATAGCGGTCTTTATTATAGTAGAGAGAAAGGAAAAAAACGATACATAGGGTGATGTAGAAGGGGTGGAGTTACATCTTGTGAAAGGCATGATCTCATCTCTTCTCTCCATCTATGGGTTAATTATTAAGACTTATCTGACTAAAGCCATTATTATCTAAAAAACTTGCCTGGAAAATATTTACATTTTACGACATATCAACACCTCATAGAAGTGTTGATATGCCACATATGAAAAATAGTCAACCAACCAACAAACTTTTGTTTAACGTAATTTTGAAGTTAAATATATTTATGTCATTATTTTCTTTTTGATTAAAATGAAGGAAATACTTGAAGCAACGCAAATGTGGTTCTACAGAAGGATGATGAGGATAGCATAGTTTTAACATGTGAGCAACGACGAGGTTTTTAAAAAATAAAAAATAAAATATATGTAACATTGTTATGGATTAGGTTAAGGTCGAAAAAGAACAACACGGCCACAAGGGTAGAAATAACAAATATATATTAACAAGAAATAACAATACAAAATGTGGAAGGTGTTAGTATGACTGTCAGTCTGGTTTGAACTGAACTACTCAACTTGACCCTCTCTCTATTGAGAGGCATAGTATATATAGTGTTAGGAAGAGTTACAGGTAAGGGTCCATGACACTCTCTCTCTCTCTCTTTCTCTCTCTCTCTCTCTCTCTCTCTGTTATGGACCAGGTTAAGGTCCGAAAAGAATAACACAACCACAAGGGTAGAAATAACAAATATATATTTACAAGAAATAATTATACAAAAATGTGGAAGGTCTTATTATGACTGTCAGTTTGGTTTGGAGTGAACTACTACCAACTCGACTCTCTCTCTCTCACTCTCTCTTGAGAGGCGTAATATATATAGTGTTAGGAAGAGTTAATTCTGAAGTTACAGGTAAGAACCAATAACAAACATCAGGAAGAAACAGTTGAAATTTATGTACACCGTATTATAGTTATTTTCTTTTCGAGTAATAATTGCTATCCATGCTTACAATGGCTGCTGAGAAAAGACACCACTCCGTTAGAATCAAAGAAAATGCTGCCAAAATGCTGTTATATTAATTCCTAGATAAAACATTGAATGACGGCTAATTTTTCTCATAGATAAAGAGTATACTTCAGGCAACAGATATGTGTCTCTCAAGAGTCATGTTGACAATTCCATGGCCAGATCCCGGGAGCAACACATTTAAAGGACTTGAAAATAAAAAAGAACGCTTATAGTTAAATCCATACAAACAAAAAGACAAAAAAAAAAGGTATTACTACACATTTATTCACGATGGCGCCTCGTGCTACAAAGCAAAGAACGTTCAAGAATATATGATTTAACTACAGGTAGTACTGAATTATATGGTACCATACTGACCTCCTGACGCAAGAATTATAATTACCTGAAGTCAGTCATTATTCGGGATGTTCGCAATCATGAATCCAGTAACCCGTAGATTCGTAAGAGCATATATGTACAGATGTTGCAGTTAATGTAGCCTGACTGAGACCAACACTTTCCAAGCTGGTTTGAATTAAGAATTTTTCTTGTCCAAGACCGATAGTCACCCAAGGCTCTTCTGCTATTTACCCAAAGCTTGGGGAGAAGTGATTGATTCATATAATTCCGAAGGGTATTCGCACGTAAGTGAATGTAATGAATGCGAACGGAACTCCAACTCTCCTCTCCGAAACCTCAATTCATCACTCCATCGTGCTTACCTTATTATATTACGATAACGGAAAAATAACCAGTGGTAATTTGTATTCCAATTCATTCAATCAAAATTCCAGTAATCTTGGTATATCATATTTGTGTTCCTTAATGTTTCAATTTCTCAGTTGAAGGCAGGGTATGTTCCTATTTTTTCAATCGCACACGACATCCTCTCCAAAAGTATGCCATTTTATTTCATTATATAAGTCCACGAGGTTGGAGATGATATTGAACCCTCTAATCTGCTTCTTTAAAAACAGACTTGTATTTTTGTTGATAAGATTCGGCCAAAAAATATCAGGGTTAAAAGAAACACTGCCATTTAAATCATTGCCGTTGCGAACTGTTTATAGAGATCAAACGGTGATCGAGAATGCTGCTTAATGTATTTCAGCGGTGTGACAAGTAACAATGCCGGCAGTCCTTAAAAGGTTTCACTCTGCTTTTGGGCGAAGAGTAAAAGAGCATTAGAGAGAAAGCTGCCAAAATTTTCGGGGATAAGCAGCCCGATCTTGCCTATGCAGTGTCGACGAGAAATCTTTTGCCTGAACGTACGCGCACGGATCTCCAACGTAAAATTCAGTTTTTTGCTACACCACGACTTTGTGAGGAGTTCTCCGTTAAATACCCAGACCATAACGGATCTCGATACATAAAAAAGAAGAAAAAAGTTTATCGAAGATGTTCATGATAACAATGGGAAAATATATATCTTTTAAACATAGTATCTGTATCCGTTGTCGCTTCTTTAGAAATGCATAGGAATTATTAAATTAGGGGTGTTCCTCGTAAATTCCAAGACTATTTAATCTTCTTCTTCTATGTGCCCTGTCCCTTCAGGACGTTGAATTCATGCGGTGTAAATTTTATTACATATATTTTCTTTCAGAGTGACTTTATTTTGTATTCAGGATTAGTCAATCGTATTTATACTAAGTATATACTTAATAATGTTTTTTATACCTGGGACGTTAGCATCCCTGTAGGTAAAAAAAATTAAACCTACAAAGGGCGAAAGAACTCTCAAGGAGTCAACGGCCAGTTAACTAGAGGTGGTGTCTCAATAAATCACCGTGGAGAAGGCAACGAGATACCACTCCACTATCCATCCCTTGCTCAATCATGGTAATTCACTACTATTTAATACGCTTCCGAAAAAACATAAATATCGTTTGAAGTAATTTTTACATTCAAGCATCACTTTTTCCCTTCAGGCATACATAATAAAGTCATTTTTTTTTTTTGCAAATTTAACCATATAGCCGCCTATTTCTGATAAACATGAGATTTTTCTTGATGAAGTACCAATATAATTTGTGAGGGATTAAAAGAAGAAATGTACAAATATATTATTTTAATGTTTGTGTTATTATTGTTTAGTTTAACTCCATAACAAATTCCGTGAATTCAGTTTCTCCATTGGTCGGTCACGCCAGCAAAAATTGCCGTAAATTGACCAACTAAAACCAAAAAGGGTAGGCCAAAATGCCGCATACAAGTGAGGGACATTAAAATCAAGCGGGTACAAACATTTAAATAGCTGGGAAGTGTTCTAACAGAAGACAAAAAAGTGTGACACAGAGATCCGAAGGCGAACTGGTATGGCTAAGGAAGCATTCCAGAAGTTGAGTAAAGTATGAAGAAACAGGAAGATTTTGCTAGAAACAAGGAAGAGAGTACTGGATTGCTATGTGATGTCAGTTCTTCAATATGACAGTGAATGACGGACAATATCATCAAAGATGAAGGAAAAACTTGAACCAATTGAAATGTTGTTATACAGAAGGATGATGCGGATATTATGAGCAATGATGGGGTTTTGGAAAGGATGAAAAGAAAAATGAAATCAATATTGAGCATCATGAAGAGACTAGTGAAGCTCCAGGGACATGCAATGAAGAAGAAGGGCTTGGAAAACCTGATACTAACCGGCCAGATAGAGTGAAAAAGAGACAGAGGAAAGCAGCAGATAACATATTTGAAGGGCCTGAGCAGGTAGCATGGTGTTACAAGAGAACGTGTATTAAGAGCCACCAGGAATAGGAAGACGTGGAAGGCCATGATCGCCTACATCCTGAAAGAACAAGGCATGTAGAAGAGGAAGAGAAGAAGAAAACCAAATTTAGGAGAGATGTAGATACAGGTATTGGGGTAAAAATACGGGTTTTGTCAAAGTATTTTTCCAAAAAAATCGTTTACTTCAAAGGGATAGGGAGACGTGGAGATCCATGATTGACTACGTCCTGAAGGGACAGGGCAAATAGAAGAAGAAGAGTCTGGAAATCTCGACAAATATATTAGCGATAACTTCAACAATACTACAGGGTGCGATGAATAAATATTTATCTAAATTTCGCAAAAATTGAAATATTACAGGTTGTCCATAAAGTTAATGTGCACGTTAAAAACTTTACAACTTTATTTGTATTTGCGATAGAAATAATTTGTAAAACGGATTAAAAAGAAGTAAATCTATGTTTTTTAAAGGTTTTAAGTTTCCATATGTCCTCCATTGTTAGCAATACAAGGGGTAATACGATTTTGCAGTTCATGGAAAACATTTACCAACTGATTTACAGTAATGCCTGAAATCATATTAGTTCTTTTAGCTTTCAAATCTTCTAATGAACTAGGTTAGGTTGCATACATAATTTTTTTCACATGCCCCCATAAAAGATGATCTAATTGAGTCAAATCTGACGTAAGTCGATGCCAATAAAATGGTCCACCCATTCCGATCCATCTGCTTAATTTATCTTAAAATTGTTGAAAATTTTGTGTTGAAGAATTATTCAATAACTATACTTAAAACTAGGTACATTAAACTTTATGACATTTTTTTACAGATTATTTCTATCACAAATACAGAATAAAGATATACATTTTTTAAGTGCACACGGAACTTATTGACACCCAAAAAAAATTAAGACTGTGAAATCGACATGAAAAGTCATGACCACGGATACTTGGGATATGATAGTTTCTTCTTCTTCTTCTTCTTCTTCTTCTTCTTCTTCTTCTTCTTCTTCTATGTGCCCTGTCCCTTCATGAGGTAGGCGATCATGGTTCTCCACGTCTCCCTATCCATTGTGGCTCTTAGTGTGTTTCTTCCTGTTACACCTCGCAACCCCCGTTCCGTCATCCATCTGATCAGGCCCCTCATATATGTTATCCGCTGCCTTCCTCTGTCTCTCTTTCCTTCTATCTGGCCAGTCAGTATCAGGTTCTCCAAGCCCACCTTCCTCATTGCATGTCCTCATCGTTGCTTGCATAGTTAACAATCGTCGTAAATGATGTTTACGTCTTTAAAATTCAGTGCTGATTTAAGTAGGAGATCAAAGAAAAACGGAATAGTCACGCTGTTTAAAGGAACTCCCGGCGTAACAGTGACAGTAAAATGCCTTACTTGGGGTGAGATGATTAAAAAAAAAAAATTTTCCTTCAAAAATATATCGCAACTAATATTGTTTTAACTTAAAAAATGTATTGCTGGAATTTTAAAAAAATAAATAAAAATTTTCCTTTTTTCACCTTCATAGTGACTGATCCCAGTTTGGGGTTTAACTATTTGCCCATAGCTGGGACACAAACAGGGACTACAATACCAGGTCAGGGTGGACCTGGAAACAACTGCAATTAAGAAGTGGTTCGATCCTTTTCAAAACTTCCAATATAAAGGCTTTGCTACCGGATGCAGTCTATCGTCAAACCCAAGAACTGAATGCAGTTTACGGCATACACCGGACGCCTTCTATACCCGTGCGATCGGTGCATTCCGAACCCTCAGCCGACAGGGCAGTAGACCTTCGGATAGTCATCAATGGGTAGAGCGATTTTTAATACCTGTTTTGCTTAAGAACATAATTGGTAATAATCGTTAAAGATACTTGTTTGTATAGGAATTGCGATGATTTAGCGAGAAATATATTTTATTTAAGTGCAGTCGATATTGACTCGGAACGAGAAATCGAAGAGCCAAAATCGAATTCCAGTCGAATTTGTTGCATTCACTCACGCGCAAATACTTTTGGTAAAGGTATTAATCCGATGCTCTAGCTATGTGTTAAATAGCCGGCCAGATTGGGTTCAGATCCGTCGCTCCAGTTACGAATTAAATAGCATGACAGATTGGGTTCTATAGCCTTGGCTGGCAACTAGTCTAGTGCAGAAATTAATGGCAACCTACTTCGGGAATATCATCTGCCAGTCAGTCATGTTTCGAAAGAGACATAATCACCCAAGCGTGTATCAAGTATGGCACTTAACTGCCTGACTAAATATAATAGTTGGAAACATAAGTAAAGTGGGCATAAAGTGGGGAATCGGTTCTCTATTGTTATAAAGTAATAAACTGATCCCCTACTTAGTATTAAAATGATATAATACATCATTTCTCCCTCCAGCTATAGCTTAAATTACAGGAGACGGGGTTCTATGGCCTTGGTCGGCAATGTAAAGGCAACCAACTGGGGGAAATCATCTGCCCTTTTAGTCATGTCTCTTTTGAGACATGATCGCCCAAACGTGTATCACGTATGACACTTTACTGTCTGACTGAATATAATATTTTAAAACATGGTTAAGGCTTCCACTAGGCATAAAGTGGGGGATGTGTTTATTAGTGTCTTAAAGTAATCAACTGACCCCCCTCTAATTACTACGAAATATAATATATTTGTTCTCCATCTAGCTGTCGGTCAAATAACAGGACAGTTTGGGTTCTATAGCCATGGTTGACAACCAGTCTACCGCAGAAAGTAATGTCAACCTACTACGCGATAATTTTCTGCCCAGTCTGGAAAAAAGCATCTGTCTATTCAGGTATGTCTCTTTTGAGACATGATCGCCCAAGCGTGTATCAAGAATGGCACTTAACTGTCTGAATTATAACCCCACACACGCACATTCTTTTTCTTTCAGTTATTAAAACTGATTTAAATGCATTTGCTACAAGGAATAGACAAATCCTGATTGTAAATTTCAGTTCTATGCTTGGTTAACTTGATTATATTCCTTGTCTTCCTATATGACGTCTGAACCACGTTAAATGTGATTTTCAAGCAAGTTTCAACAAGGGAGAAAAACGTCTTCAGTCTGTTCTGTGGCCTTATTTCAAAAGAAGATATGGAAATATCTGCGCAAACGCCCACTATTTATATAATGTTTTCTGTTCAGAGACCATAGTTATCGATCGAGAATTTTGCGTCATCGCCGTCTTGGTCATGTGATTCGAATAGTATTTTCCTCCTTTGTGATTTCACTAACAAACGCATAACCCATTCAGAAAACTTTGCATTGATGTTAGCCTTTGATGAAAAAAAAAGCAATTTTTTTATTGAAAAATCAATGTACTGCCTGTGTATATTCAATATAAAGATGTTCGAATGATGGTCGAATAAATAGAGTGTGCTTAAGGAATCGAAAGATATGACACTTTTTTAAGCATAAATCCTGGAAATTATTTAAAGATAAAGATTTTCGGGGTCCTGGGCATGACGGTAAACTGCATCCAGCAGCGAGGTCTCCGCTTGGGAGGTTATGAGGAGCATGGAACCACCTCTTAATTGCTGCTGCTCTCAGGTCTGCCCTGACCCGGAGTGGTAGCACCTGTTAGGGTCCCAGCTATGGGCAAATAGTTAACCCCTAAACTGGGATCAAGACACTATGAAAGTATAAAAATACACTTTTATAAAAATATATACATAAAAAATAGACTTTTATAGAAAAATATACTTCTTTAAATGAAAAATATTACCAACAATACATTTTTAAGAAAAAAATATTACCATAACACATTTTTGAAGGAAAAATATTCTCAGCAAAACATTTTTGAATACAAACTAGAAGACATTTTAAGTTTTCTAAAATAAAAAAAAATAAAAACAGAAACAAAATCATTAAAATCTGATTAAATCAACCCTCTCACTATAAATGAACATTAAAAAAATACCTGAAAACCCCAACTTTTTTGCATTAAACAACCCACAGAATTGTTGATATGCCGTTCAACAAAACTCAAACTCAAACTAAAGATTTTTGCCTTGAATTTACCGTAAAGGTTTGTACATAAGTCA
This sequence comes from Ascarosepion bandense, assembly GCA_037127315.1. Classification (NCBI taxonomy): domain Eukaryota; kingdom Metazoa; phylum Mollusca; class Cephalopoda; order Sepiida; family Sepiidae; genus Ascarosepion; species Ascarosepion bandense. The sequence goes on from JBBBDQ010002058.1 coordinate 495,849, forward strand.
TTTGTAAAAAATCTTTTATTATTATAGAACTTTTTCAGCACTTCTTAAATTTAATGGTCCTTCTTCTTTTAATTTATTCTTCTTTCTCTTTTTCGATGTGCCATGTTCCTTAAAAACGAGAGCGATCATGGCCTTCCACATCTTCTTATCGCTTGTTGCTCTTAACACATTTTTTTTACTTCTTCCAAACCCTGCTGTTCTATCTATTTGTTCAAGCTTCTCAAGTATGTCACGGTGATTTTCTAAGCGAAGGTTAGATGTGATACAAGGTCGAAAGTATGGGGCATTCAGTGAGGATCGAACTCACTTCACAATTTGCAATGGTTCTAGCGAGATAAATTTGCTAACCGTTACACCACCTCGAGGTGCCCCTATGAAGTATGTCCTGTGTTTCTTTCCCTTCTCTCACTTTCCCTCTATCGATCCAGTGAATATCAGATTCTCCAAGTCCTCCTTCCTCAGTATTTTTTTTTTAGAAAACCTCAGCTGTCTTTTCCTGATGCTAAGTATCAATTTCTTTCTCGTGTCCATACCCTCTAAAATCTCGTCGTTGGTCACATGTTCGGTCCATACTATCATCAGCATCCTTCTGTAGAACTACATTTCAAGTCTTTCCATTATTATTGATGAATTTGCTTAGCATTCGCTGCTATATTGAAGGACAGACATCACATAACAATCCAACAGTCTCGCCTTTGTTTCCAACGAAATTCTTCTCTCTCTCAATACGCTACTCAACTTTCCCAATAGTTCACTTAGGCAAAATATGTATTCCTCCGAAGACTGAAAATGTCTACCTTAGATTTGTAGGCGATTGAAACCGTGTACGAATTCTACTCTAATTTGGCTGCTTGTCATATTTATAAGTAGCAGCGACAGTGGAAAAACAAGGGATACCATATTTCTTTACATAATATCTCAAGATATTCTTCATTATGCATTACTAGAAAATTTTACGGTTTGCTTATTTGTATTTTGTCATGAATTTTAATTCTGAAGTTAATGATTAAATAAGTTCATTGCATCTTTAGTTATTTGAGCTTAATAATTTCAATACAAATATTGTAATAAAAATTATAAATCTGAATACTAGTCATTATTTTAAGAAGTAATAGGGTACAAATAAAAAGATTTTAACTTAACAACTATTTTCTATTTTGCGGAAACAGATTTAAAAAAAAAACATTTACATTGTTCAGAATGTTGGCCGCATCATTAAGACGTTTTGGCTGTTGTAAGCTCCAACCTTTTCAGATGCTAGTAATTTCAAACCGAATCTTTGTTTTTTTTTGATCACTGGGGTATATCATTAACATTCAATGTGCGATGCCATATCCAGTAGCGATGTAGTTATCTCCCGTTGACTCAACTCTCTAAGTTATTTGTTCACCATTGCTGTAGACAGGCACTGAACTGTCAAAACTCTTTGGGTCCAGACACTGGTACTACCCAACGTCCGTATTTTTCATTCATTCTTTAATTAATTTTCTCTATGTGTCCTAATGTCGCCTTTGTTCAAAATAGCCGAGACTTAGAAAGACCGTAGTGAGAGGGGAGTATCCAACGAAGGATTAGTAGATTTTATTGAGCGGCATGTCAACACCTCTATGGATCATTTTTAATGACTTCTGTTCCGACCAATTTAGGTCACTATTGAGCTCAGTACAAGAATTTACACGTGCGACCAGACTGGCAGAAGGTTCTACCCATTTACAGTGAAGTTAACCAAATGCAGCTGACAATACCACTCCATCAGGTTCTGTAACTCCCTTCCGTATACTTGCTTTCCTGACGGCTACAACCTCCAGGAAGTAAAATCCAATGTCAATTCCCATCTCTTATCCACTTGACTACAGTCTTTCTGCTTATCTTGTCCTTTTCCGTTCTCTCTACCTTCGCAACTTTCTTCACACCTGTGTTTCCATCCTTCTCTTGCCCTTTCTCTGACACCCCCTGTAACTAGCTCGTGTTTCTCTTTTACTCTCCTATGTAGCCCTCTGCGCATCAGTGGCGGTACCGCCTTGCATGGGGTGAAACGATTCAAAGAAAGAAGAAGAACATTTTATGGTTTCAACTCAATATGTTTGAAAGCAATTGTGTTCCTACAGCTACAGATAAAATGTTTTACTGGTTATGAATTGTACTTTTTTTTATATAAAGATATGTTACTATTAATTTTACTACTAAAATGCATTTTTATACATTCATATTGGTGTTTTTTCTGGGGTGAGCTCACTATTTTATCATAGCTTGGACCCTAACATAGGCTACTTACTCGGGTAAGGGTAAACCTGCAAAAAATACCAATTTAGAATTGAGTCGAAAGAATATAAAATTAATTAGGTAAAGGAATCAAAAGGAAAGGTTTATTAAATACACATTGAACAGAAAAACTTGAGTTAATCAGTTAGTACTCAGGTTCTACTGTAATGTTGATACTTGCCATGTTCATCAATAGGAGAAAGCCATCGTCACAGTCGTAGGAATGAGAAGAATGCAGGCTTAGTCTAAAAAATACTGAATCCAAGAAACTTCGTTGATATGACTTTTCCGTATTTTCCGGCTGTCAATATATAATCGTACATACTTATTTTAGTATTGGCGAGGCGTAATAGTCGTGCTAAATAAGAAAGGACAAGAAGAATTAAAACTTAATATTTGTCTCCCGATATTTCATACCAGAAATTCCAGAGTGACAGCAAGTCAACGTAAATTCTCCATCATTTTCTACAATTTTGTAACTGTTGTCAATACTGCTCTTGAGAGAATGGTTTTGATTATTCTTCGGTTTTCTAGATTCTGCAGACTCCTTTTGTAAGCTTTTTATCAATATCGTTCTAAGAGCTCCCACAAATATTAGTACAATTATCGCCTTCCTTCCATTTTCTGAGGTCTCGAAACATATTCCTTTTTTTACACTTCAATTCTTGAGATTTTTTTTTACCAATTATTTTAATTAGGAAACGTTCCAGTGACCTAATGAATACAAGCAGACTGTCATATTTATGCTCATGGTTCATTTTTTTAGTTTTCCGATTATGTCTCTTTTATTTGCATCGTCTATATTTTCGTGGGTCTTCCTTTATTTATGACTAGCATCATAGCCCGGCGTTGCCCGTACAGCTCAGAACATTTTTTAATTAGATGATTAATGCAGTCGCTCCCTCACTTTAAAACTCAGTTATATAAAAAATATAACTCAGGTATGTAAAAAAATAATTATATAAAAATTGTTGTTTAAAAATTGTTAATAAATTTCATAAAAAAATCTATTTTCTTTTGTTTTGCGTAAACGTGAGTTGATGTTTTGTTTAACATTGTAAACAACATTGCGTTTGTTTTGTTTCAAAATTACGGGAGAAAATATTTACATTTTTGTTGACTAAATGAATTTCAGAAATTTTCGAAATATATCTAAAAATGTAGACATTTAATTTTAGAGGAAAAAGTTACATTAATGCCACACGAATTACAGACACTTGATTTCCTGCATGAAATATTTAGCGAAAAAATTGCTTTATTTTTTAACTTTATTTTCTGAAGTATGAAATATTAAATCTAAAAAAAAAAGACTTAAATAATTAAATTGTTTCAAAATTACGAGGGAAAATATTTACATTTTTTATTGACCAAATGAATTTCAGAAATTTGCGAAGAATATTTAAAAATCTAGACATTTAATTTTAGAGGAAAAATGACACTAATGCCACACGAATTACAGACACTTGATTTCCTGCATGAAATATTTAGCAAAAAAGAAAGCTTTATTTTTGTTTAATTTTACTTTCTGAAGTATCAAATATTAAATCTGATAAAAAAACACTTCAATAATTAAATTAAACATTTTGTTTTTGTTTGAAAAAACACAATTTTTTAAAAAATGTTTCTTTTGTTTTAAAATTACGAGGAAAAATATTCACATATTTTATTGACCAAATGAATTTTTAAATCGTCGGAATAAAAATTAAATATAATGTCTCATTTGTGTTTTTGTTTTTTTAGTCGCGTTTGACACGTGTGATTTGATTTCTGTGACGTAATCTAGAAACCACCTTAAATCTTAGGTGATTTACGGAGCAAATGTAAACTATCGGCTATATTGGCCAAAAAGTTCGAAAGGAAAAATTGCTGATCTTAAACTAAAAAAGTGTGTCGACCTGGCTTCCCTTTAGATATGTGTTCCTATAAAGTTTGAATGGCGCAGTTTAAAAAATGTAGGCGTGCATAGAGAACAGTCACAGATTCACAGATTGCCTTTTATATATAGAGATTACTAGCAGTATAGCCCGGTTTTGCTCGGGTGTAATGAAAGCTTTAAAACTAATCCCTGGTCCTGGAGCTCAGACTCTTTGGACGTTGGCACGAAAGACTAAAAAGCAATAGTTGTTTCCAGTTAAAGCGAAACCGTAGAATGAAAGAAAAATGAATGGATGTAAGTCAAATTTTGATTTCCTTGTATCGATATCAAATCAGTTTTTTTCGTCGTAAATTGAATTTTGAAGGCTAAATAAATGCTCTGTGTAAATGGCATCATGGATGAGACTAAGAACTACAATTATACCTATTTAGAGCCAAACCCGAAGCAAAATCTAAAATAAAAAGGCTGAAAAAATACAGACATACAGGCAGATAAACAGACACACACACAATCATCTTGCCTTATATATATATATTATCGATTTTCTGCACTATTGTAAGAACTGCAACCTTGAAACCTCTGAATATCGTTTCCTATGCCTTTGTCTATCAGTATATCAAATTTGATTAAAATCGGACAACTTCTATAAACCGATTTTTTCGATTATCGATTTTCGATATTTATCAGGGGGTACCTCGGCACAAAACCTAGCTAAGAACACTTGCAGACCCTTACAGTACAACTGTGTAAAATTTCAAGAAAATCGGTTCAGCCGTTTCGGAGTCTATAGGTAACGGACACACACACACACACACACACACACACACACGCACACACACAGACAGACACACATTCACAAAGTTCCATTTATAAATATGTTTAGATCATGTCTATTCTAGCTTAAATTGGTTTGCTGTCGGAATCTTAAGTTCCCAAGTAACGTTTTCTTTCGGGACTTCATGAGTAATGGCCCCATATTCCTGGGTTATTTCGAGCTATTTCTATTATTTTGAGTTATAAAGATTTTATTGTAGACAAAACAGTTTCTTAGAAATAACCAAGCTAACATTGATTATAAAAGGCCCTGAAAATAACACACTAACATCGAAACGTCTGATTTCTACAGGATGATTGGAAAAATAACTCCCTATTTTCTGGATGATAGACTCACCCGTCTAACTACAATTTTTTGCAAGACGGGAGAGTCCATCATACATGATACAGTGAGTTATTTACTATCACTCTATATATGTGTTACATTCACCCGCTGATCATCAGTTCGATCCTTGAGTCAGGAAGTGGAATAACAATTCAATAAGAAATTTTAAAAAAAATTAAATAAGAACTAAAATAATGATATTACAGCAGCACAATATCATAAAACCATCTGATATCCTATATCGACTAATCAAGTGATATCTGATGATGAAGAGAGGTTACATGGTCTAAATGTTGTGTCTACAAAGCATCTATATAAACCAAAAAAACAAAAAACAAACAATAATTCAAAATAATACAATAATATTAATTATTTTCTAGAACAGATCCCATGTTCTGGTGCCGGTTCTGGCTATGTTTGAATCCAAGTCATTTGTACAGAACTGAGCAAAAAGTATTGGGTTTGGACATGCAAACAAATTAAATAAATGTACTACACCTCTCATATTTCTTTATAATTAGGGTTCTCCCTGCACAAGAGGTTGAGGATTATGCTAAGGGGTAGTTGAACAGAAGGGGAAGATAACAGTTAATTCTAGACATGAACGGGTTAAGGTCGTATTGAATGGGGAAACGTCCCCTTGGGAATCTGTTACCCAGGGTAGTGGTTCGCTGTTTATATAGAACTTACTTCTCACTGATGAACTACGAAGAAAATTTCAGTTGTTGGCTATTGTTTAATTGGCATAGCGTGTCTAAGACGTGAATATCAGACCTTGTGGAACTAAAGAATGTAGTTGGTTCGTGCAATTTCTATTGAAGTAACGATAGATCAGTGAGAGACGAGACACACTCAGCGCCTGAGAGGGAGAGGTTGGAAGATGAAAAAAATTATTCTCCAACAAGGATGGGGGACGGTTTTGAAATCTATCAAAACTAGAAAGGGAACACTTGGCAGCCACTGCCCAAATATGGTACCAGTATTCTATTTTAGAACTGATATAGCTCTTATAATGGTAGAATATAACATGAGGAATCAGGTACTTATTTGGAGCGGTAAAAAGATCTGATCGTTTTACCTGCATTCCTTAAACCGACATCACTAACCATGGATATATATTCAGTCAGTTAAATGCCATACGTGTTACACGCTTGGGCGATCATGTCTTAAAAGAGACATGAATGACTGGGCAGATGACTATCCCGTAGTAGGTTGCCATTGCTTTCTGCGGTAGACTGGTTGCCAGCCAAGGCTATAGAACCCAATCTGTCCTGTTATTTAACTCATAAATGGGGGAAGAGACGGATTAATACCTTTTCCAAGAGTATTTGCGCGGAAGTGAATGCAAGGAATTCAACTGGAATTTGAACTCGACTCTCCGATTTCTCGTTCCGAGCCGATATCCACTGCCCCACCACAATGCACATCCCATATATATTACCCAGCGCAAATGACGCCATTTTAATTACAGTGTGATTAAATTTTAAAAAGTATGTTTTTCAGTTCCTGTTAATATTAACTGAAATTACAAATTTTTAATTGCCTGCATGTAAAATATTTCAAATAAAGATTTATATTTAATATTCTTTGATACTTTGAATAGTCGGTTATGATATCCTCATGGTTAGTAGTGGGGTAACTTTAATTGATAGTTAGTGATCCAGGGTTTAACGATGGATCGCATATAAGAGTTCGGCTCGATCAAAAATCTGGTGTAGGTGACAAGGTGACCCTCGCTGCCGAGCTTGAGAAAGACCTCCAATCTGTGGTGGATTGGGGTAAGAAATGGCTCGTTAAATTCAATTCTTCCAAAACGAAGCTGCTGTCAATTAACCACCACAAACAACCGCACCTCCATCCCATTAGCATGGAACAGGATTGCCACCCAGATAATAAATCACTACGCCTGCTTGGCCTGACACTCTCAGCGGACCTCAAGTGGAATGACTACGTCGAATCCATTGCTAAATCCGCAGCTATGAAAGTCGGCTCTCTGTGCAGGGCCCGGAAATTCTTTCCGCCTGAATCTATCCTGCAATTATATAAATCCACCATCCGCCCGTGTATTGAGTATTGCTGCCACATCTGGTCGGGTGCCCCTTCTATTCTCCTCGGGGTTCTTGACAAAATACAGCGAAGAATCTATAATGTGATTGATACCAACTTGGCTGACCGCCTGCAGTATCTCTCACCGGCGTGACGTGGCTTCCCTGTGCCTCTACTATAAATACTTTCATGGCTTCTGCTTTGAAGAACTTAAATCACTGGTGCCCCCAGATAGGAATTTGCACGAGATACTAGATTGGCAACTAGGTCCCACCCTTTTACAGTGAAACCGATGAAATGAGACCGCAACTTCTACGCTAACAGCTTCTTTCCTCGCACTTCCCGCCTGTGGAATTCCCTACCGCATGCTTGCTTACCCCGACGGCTACAACCTCCAGGAGTTTAAATGTAAGGTCAATAGACACACTAACTCACACCCACTCTCTCCAACTCTCTTCCTATGTACATCTTAAATCGTCTATCACCCTCCTTCTGACATTTCCTATACCCAATCCCTCTATGTAACCCCCTTTGCTATAGTGGCAATGGAATGCCTTGCTTGGGGTGACACGATTAAAAAAAAATGATCTGTATGATGTATTTGTATTTCTTTTGAGCCAACTTATTGAATTCACTTTTGACTAAAGTTAGACATCTCATTTGTTTTAAAGCATTTTTTTTTTATAAGCGTTTCACCCCGAGCAAGGCATGTCACTGCCACTACTGTGCAGGGGGCGGGTTACGTAGAGTGGAGAAAGGCTGATTAAATATAGGAAATAACAGAGGGTGGGTGATAGGCGGGTGAGGATACCGAGAATGAGGGTTGGGTAGATGAGAGTGTTGTGAGAATAGTTGGGAGTTAGTGTGATAGGAGGTGTCTATTGACCCTACATTTAAACACCTGGAGATTGTAACTGTCGGGAAGGCAGACTTGTGGAAGGGAGTTCCACAGGCGGGAAGCGCGAGAAATTTTGCTATTTTTTTTTTTAATATTGCATCCCGATGTCCTCTTGTTTGACATAATGCTATCTTTCAATAAAAATTGGAGCAAGGGGTTTTGTTGCAGTCACTCTGTACCAATGTCTGGGTCAAATTAGATTCAAAGGGCCTAATATGACCAAAAGTATGAAACGTCTAATAGAAATCACTGAAAATAGTTCTATGTGTATATAGAAGAAAAGAAATATTCCGTGGAGTGTTTCAGCGAACATGAGGGCATGACATGATTAATCGAGAATTCGTAATGAGGTTCAGGTTGCATTTTTTCGTTTTTCGTAAATTTAATTTCGCCGTTAGACATTTGAAGAAGTATAACTACATTTTTATATCGTTATAATAGGGCCTCACATCAGTGAGTGGGGTGCCGGTGTGCAAGTGCAACCGTTGAGAGGAAGGCCCCGAAACGGTGACATTCTCTCCTGATGGCCCCAATTTAAATATAAATTCGAAAGGATCAAAAGACGTTCAACGAAGTCATATGCCGTAGAAAAGCTCGGTGGAAATGTTTTTGGTATGAGGAGCATTTTATATTCTGCTCGCTTCAGGTGAGTGTCAATTACTTTCCAGTAATTTCCTTCCCCACTTGACTTTAAACTTCTTAGCTAAATCCTTTCTTTGACCATTTGTCTTTTCCAACTGATATCGTGTACGCTACGCATTTTCAAAATGGTGATTAATGCCGAAAAAATCTCATGACGAACAAGGAGAAAGGGCTTTTAACTAAAGTATAAATTCGTGGTCAGAAACATCGTTCTTATGTACCATGTCCTCTCAAGACTTAGGCAAAAATAACCATCTAAATCTTCCTGTTCCGTGTAGCGTTTATTAATTTTGCTAATTCCCATAAACGCTGCTTCGTTATCCATTTAGTCAAACCCATCAATTATCATTGTTAGGTGATCATGTCTCAAAAGGAGACATGACTGACTGAACAGACGATTATCCGGCAGTATGTTGATATTAATTTCTGCACTAGACTGGTTGCCAACCAAGGCTATAGAACCAATCTCTCCTGTTATTTAATCCATACGTAGAGCCAAGAGACAGATTAATACTTTTCCTAAGGATATTTGCGTGTAAGTGAATGCTATGAATTTGTGGTGATACCGACCGAGCAAAAGCGATGGACCGAATGTTTGCACTCTCACGACCAAAAAGCAAATGACCAAAACTAGTCTTTGCGCAGCCGGATTGACGCAGATGTTCCGGCTGAAAACTAAAAATTAATTAAATATTAAATTCCAGTTCGCGAGCCTACGCGAATTTTATTTATCGGCTAATGGGAAGCCCAGAATCAGATACGGATGTGAATTCCCAAATGATCTGCTGCGATCCAAAAAGAAGATATAAAAAGCGATACAGAAAGCATCGCCAGACAGAGAGACCGACCCGGACTGACTCGAGAGAGACAAGAGTAATTACTAAGTCACTTGAGCAAGTCAAGCGGCTTACTATGCTCGCCTGCCTAACCTATCTTTTCCTTCTTCGCTGTCTCAAAACTACTTACTGACCTAAGTATTAATTCCCTTTTCAGCGTGTTATTGCCATGAGCAATTTGACATCCGTTGGACCCACATTCAAAGGATTACTTTAATTGTAAAACCCTTAATTGATATGTGTATATATAAAATGTTATTTCTCAACAATTTGCTTTTCTTAGTTTATAACCTTTCTTTATGACTTATAGTGGGCTATCTACAACGAGGCCAAATTCAGTTAATCTTTAACAACCTACTACTACGCATCTAAAAGAACGAACCCCCACTATATGTTTTCCTGTGTTCCTCTTTGCCATCAACCTGTCCTGTGAGAATCAGACTCTCCAAGTATTCCTTCCTCATTACTTGACCCAGAAATTTCAACTCTTTCTGATGCTTAGTATAACTTTTCTCTTTGCATCCATTTTCTATTAAATTTCGTGGTTGCTTCAGACCATGGTATCTTCGTAATAACCTTCCAGAAGCGTAGGTTGAAATGTTATGGAATTGATACAAGAAACACAACTTTCTCTCCTGCCATCTTACAGAATCTTAACTGAAACAAAAGAAGAGACAGTCAGAGGAAATAATTTGATGACATCACTGAATTAAATAGAAATATTGACAATGGTAAGCACTGGAGACACATGGTGTGTTGTTCAGGAGAGCACTAATTAAACGTCCACATCCGCGTATAAGAATGATGATGAATACTGCTTTTCACAATAAAGCTAATCAAGTATCTCGTGCAAATTCATACCTAGGAGGCACTAGTGATCTAAGTTCATTGGAGAATAAGCCGTGAAAGTATTTACAGAAGAGGCACAGGGAAGCCACGTCATGCCAGTGAGAGAGTGACTGCAGCTGGTCTGCCAAGTCGGTATCGATCACATAGATTCTCCGTTGTATTTTGAAGGCCAAAGTTCAAAATAACTGACAAACTTTACCATTAATACCCTTTTAAAGTTATACGCTAATATGAGTATTGAGGTTCGTTTTTGTGCGTAGAAATCTAGATAAATGACGCGATATGAGTAATGAGCAAGGAGAACGATTCCATCATGATATCAAAACTATGGAAGAGCACTACCAGGGACAGTGAACAAATAAATGATGTCTTACCTGTAGCCAGCTACTGAACCCAAAACTCACGTCGCTGGAACTAACCAACGCTTATACTCACTAGGCCATGTGCCCTTGAGAACACTTGGTCAAGTGGATACAGCAGTAGTGAAAAAATGACTTAAAGTGTTCATTTAAAGAGATTTAACTACATGTTATCCGGAAGTAGCATCGCATATGGAATGAGGATTACTTATCCCAGTGATCGAAATAAAGTGTTCATTTTCAAATTTCTAGTACCTGAAGAAGGCTGGACGGTTCAACGACCGAAGCGTCGTAAACATGGCAATAACGATGAGGACAATAGTCCGAACAGCGAAGAAAATGTAAATGCAACCTCATCTGAGAAGTATGGACAAATAAACTTACATTTGTTTCTAAATAAGTCACCGATTAATTTTTGTTTTTAAAAGACACAATATTTTTTGATCCGTTACAGTAATGCTCAACAACCCTTAAGAGAAAGCAATATAACGTATATAAACAAAAAAAACTGCTTTCTAGACTGATGTTTGTGCAACTAAAGGTGGTGTAATGGTTAACGAGCATGTTAAAACCTATTACAACTGAGTAGGGCGTTCGGTCCACACTGGGTACCTCCATACTTTCGGTCATGTACCACATCTAAGCGGCGCTTAGAAAATCAACTTTCTAGACTGAAGTTCTATATTATCCAAACTTACATCACTTGGTATTCCCAAACGGTCATCCATCTGGGTATTGACCAGTTGCTTAACCTCGGTGATTGGTGATATGTCTGTAAGCGGAAGAGCCTCTGTCAGCAAAAAATCTTTACTCTACTCACGCCTAAGGATTTACAAGCTATAAAAAAAACTGTTTATTTCAGAGACACGTGAGATATTTTTATAATCGTAAAAAATGTACTCTTAGGAAATTGTCTACATGTCCGAATGCGTTTGTACACAGTATTAGAAATTGTGGAGACCCGTATTCTCTTATGTTTCTGAATATCACTGACTAAACACAGAATAACTGTAATTCCTGATAATCAATATAAATCTTTTCTCATACTTTAATACATTTGTAACTATTCTTTTTATCTTCCTACGAACCGCTTTTGCTTTGTACCTAAAAACACGCCGACTGCAGACCCGATATTTTAGTGGCGTCTGTCACTGCCCTGACATTAGTTTTGGAATAAGAGACTACACCCAACAGAGAATCGCACTGCAAATGATCTATTCAGGCTTTGCAAAAGAAAACAACAAAAAGAATTAGGAATCTCTTTGACTTTTCGCCAAAATTTCTCCGAACATCGCTCAATCCTTTTTTTTTTTATGTAGACATCTTTTTATTATATCAGGATTTTCTTTTGGTTTGTTTAAAAATTGATATTTACAATTTTACTAATAAATGACTCATGTAAGACTGGCTACAGGTATCTAAGTAGGCATTAGTGCATTAGTGTTAGAATGGCCTAATAATCCTTGTTGTAGATATTTCATCAAGTACATTTGTCATTTTTTGCCCTGTGAGCTAAAGTGAGAAATCTGTTAGATCTGTGGAGATTTGTTGCAAGTTTAATTTTGTTTAATTTCTCTGTTGGATTTTTACATGGCACAAGGCTACTTCCTAAAGGAACTTCCTAACTAAATCCTTACATACCACCATCATTTTTATAAGCTTTGAAAATCATTCATTAAACAAGCAAATGGAAAGTGGAATGAAATTGACAAAGCGTCAATTTGCAACTATAAAGTGTATTTAACAAATATAAACAAGAATACAAAAATTACATAGATGTTGAGATTGACTGTTTGAAAGTGTCTTCCATAGACTGTATGAAAATTTGAGTTAGAGCCTTTGACGGAAGTTAAAATGTTCATTGTTGCCGTAATATTTATCAGTGTGATAAGAAATTTCTGTGAGTAATATTATTAATAAAAAGAAATGTCCCAATCTGAGAGTTCATGAATAACGTTCATTTTTGTAGTTGTAGAGAAGTATGAATTTGTATGAGTTGGACTTAAAGCTCGTATATTTCTACATGATGTGTGCATAAGAAATTCTGGTGCCAACTGGCGAAAAATACGCGGCAAATTGTATATATAGTGGTTCAAACATCTTTACGATTTGGCGGTAAAAATGTAGTTCACTTTTCTTGATTCTTGATTGGCTAGTTCAAACCAATCGGCAAACAGCTTACATTTATCCAAATAGAAAATGGTTACATACAAAAATTAATACATAAAATTGCGTGATTGCGTAAGTATTTGTGTGTGTGTGATTCCACAGGTGTGTGCATGTCTCACAGATCTAAGTTAAGCGGGCCTTAGTGAGAGACTGCTTGCATAATTTTGGACAAGGAAGGTACTCTGAATTTTCGGTCACGGTGGCTAATGTCATCTTGATAAAATATCCAGCAACAGTCTTCGAACACTTACACCTATTCATTATCATGTTACGTAATTTAAAAAATCCCTTTTCTGCTTCTGATATTAACCTCCAGGACAGTGACTCATTGCGTCTTCCTGGTTAAACGTTCTCTGCTGACATGAATCGGAAAGACTATATTGGATCAATGGCTAGGTTAGCTATTCATAAAGTTTTTTCACTGTGTAAGGCGAGAATAGTGGTAAGTATCCCCGCCTGTCACGCGGAAGACCGGGGTTCGATTCCCCGCCGGGGAGGCGTAGAGCTTTTTAAGGATGTGCGTTGTGGCGCAGTGGATATCGGCTCGGAACGAGAAATCGGGGAGCTGAGTTCGAATTCCAGCTGAATTCATTGCATTCACTTACGCGCAAATACCCTTGGGAAAGGTATCAATCCGTCTCTTCCCTCCAGTTATGGGTTAAAATAACAGGACAGATTGGGTTCTATAGCCTTGGTCGGCAACCAGTCTACCGCAGAAAGCAATGGCAACCTACTGCGGGATAATCTTCTGCCCAGTCAGTCATGTCTCTTTCGAGACATGATCGCCCAAGCGTGTTTCACGTATGGCACTAAACTAACTAAGGCGAGAAAATACTTCTTCTCATGTATCTACCATTCTTCCATGCTTTGAATATTGCTGCCACACACGGTCTGGTGTTCCTGCTAAATATTTAGACATTCTTCGTAAAATCTAAATAAGAGACTGCAATCTTATTGGTTCTGACTAGGCATCTAGGATTCAGTTACTTTATCACAGCTGTAATGTAGTTTCTCTTGGGCGTTTTGCATATGAACACTTTCATGATACTTGTTCGAATAAACTTTTCTCTATGAGAAAAGTTTTAAAAGTTTGTTATTTATCCCACTCTACAAACTTAAATATTTGGAGGAGTTAGAATTTTATAAAAAAAAATAAAAAAAAAACCGAAGGATTGTGAAAGTTCTAAGAAAAATGGAAAGTAAGAATACACTCTTGTCCAGAATTATAGAAACAACTGCTTCAGTTTCTTTTCTTTTACCATACGGTCAATTTTAGACCTAGTAGAAATTTGTTTTTACTCAGTTTTCTTTTTATTCGCATCACCCCGAGCAAGGCGGTAACGCCACTGATGTGCAGGGGACTACATAGTAAAATGATTAATTAGAAGAGAGTGAAGAGAAAGACGAACCAGTTAGAAAGAAGCAAGAGAAGGATTGGAATACATGTGTGATGACAGTTGCAAAAGTGGAGAGAAAGGAAAGGATATCCAGCGTGGTGAAGAAAAAAATCGAGTCAAGTGGTTAAGAGATATACGAGGTTGGAGAGAGAGCTAGAATCCAGTGATTAATAGATGAGTATTGACATTGTATTTAAATTTCTGGAGGTTGTGACTGTCATGAAAGCAAGAATATGGAAGCGAGGTCCACAGTCGGGAAGTGCGAGAAAAGAAGCTGCAGGAGTAGAATTGTGTCTGCATTTTGTTGATCTAACTATGGATGGGTGGAACCCAGTTGCCAATCTGGTTGCACAAGTAAACACCTTTTGCATAGGCACCAGTGACTTAAGTTCGTTGGAGCAGAAGCCATTAAAGCATTTATAAAACAGACAAAAAGGGAAAGCACATCTCGTCGGTGGGGAAGTGGCTAGAGCCGAGTTGCCAAGTCGGTACCTATCACATTACTGATTCTCCTTTGGAGCCTGTCAAGAACACTGAGCTGAACAGCAGGGGCAACTGACCATAGATGGCAGCAGTATTCCATGCACGAATGGTTGATTTGTATATATGCAGGATGGATTCAGGCGAAAAAACATCCTGGCCCGACACTGTGACCCAACCTTCTTAGCAGTGGATTTAGATATTTTCAGTTGTGCACAGTATTTTTTTTATAATCATATCGCACTAAGGAAGTCATTTTACTGCCACTGTTTTGCAGGAGATTACAAGACAATAATTACCCTAAATCAAAATCGTGTTGGTTTAAGATAGAGGGAAATCAATTAAGTCTAGCTCCCGCATAACATAGTCTAGCTCCCGCATAACATAGTCTAACACTCGCATAACATAGTCTAGCTGACGCATAACAGTGTCTAGCTTCCCAGCATAACATAGTCTAGCTCCCGCATAACATAGTCTAGCCCTGCATACAGCAGTCTAGCTCCCTGCATAACATAGTCTAACCTGCATAATATAGTCTAGCTCCTGCATAACATAGTCTAGCTCCTGCATAACATAGTTCAACACCTTGAAACATATAGTTCACCCATAACATAGTCTAGCTCCTGCATAACATAGTCTAGCCCTGCATAATATAATGAACTCCACATAATATAGTCTAGCTCCTGCATAATACAGTTCAGCTCCGCATAACATAGTCTGCCCTGCATAATACAGTTTGAACCTCCCAACATAGTCGAACTCCCACATGAACATAGTCTAGCTCCCACATAACATAGTCTAGCTCCTGCATAACATAGTCTTAGCTCCTGTATAACATAGTTCAGCTCCTGCATAATAGTCTAGCTCCATAACATAGTCTGCCCCATAACATAGTCG
This sequence comes from Ascarosepion bandense, assembly GCA_037127315.1. Taxonomy (NCBI): domain Eukaryota; kingdom Metazoa; phylum Mollusca; class Cephalopoda; order Sepiida; family Sepiidae; genus Ascarosepion; species Ascarosepion bandense. The sequence continues at coordinate 511,719 of JBBBDQ010002058.1, forward strand.
AACCCTGTATAACATAGTCTAGCTGCTGCATAACAAGTAGTCTAGCTCCACAACATAGTCTAACACTGCATAATATAGTTCAATCCTGCATTAACATAGTCTAGCTCCCACATAACATAGTCTAGTTCTGTACAATATACAGAATGCCATTTACATCAATGATGTGGTTGATATATATACACCAATGCACATAATTATTAGGCAACCCATTTTTTAAAAAGAAAATGATGTAATTACTATTATTTTTTATATTTATTGCTATGGATACCCTAAATGAACATAGAATGGCTATTTTGTTATTAAATATTTTATGAAAGCCATGTACAAGACAAAGAAGGAAAGATGAACCTGTCCAAATCAGCTCAAATTTTCTGTATTTTTTCATTGAGGAACCGCAGTATAGTGTTTCACAAATATTCAAAGATTAATTTGATGAACATGTTATTGTGCAGTATTAACAAAAGAACCCTTCTATTTTAATTTACAATTATTCACTTGGCAATAAATACTAAAAAATATTATTATAAAATACGTAATCTTTTAAAACACTGGGGGTTAGCTAATAATTATGGCCGGTAGTGTACATCCGGCTGTAGATGAAAGTCACAGAGAACAAGGGTGGTTAACAGCTATATCCAGCCATAGTTGACGTCAAAAAGCGACAACCTGAAAAGGCAAAAATATGTGGGAGTTTTCAGTTTAGATAAAGTATAGAATTTGGGGCTGAAGTGTGAGGGAAAACTCCAGCAGGCTTTTGACTCTCTACAGCTCATTCTTTTCTGTGAAATCTCTCCGAATGTTCTATTGTTGCACACAATTTTTACCGAACGAAGAATAAAAATATAAGTTTATGTTTTTATATATATACGTGTTCCTCGTTCATGGTCCAGATCCACCGTAACATACAACATACAATGCCATTCACATCGTAACAAACCATACACATTCCCACCGTGTTTCATTAGTGAGAAAAAAATTCGACTCGAAAAGCTTATCCCCGCGTACCACTGTTCTGAGGAACCAACTGCCAAGAGGTTGTCCCTCCGTTCTCTAAAATCTCAATCTGTTCATGTTTATAATTAACTATTATCTTGCTTTTTTGGGGTCTGAACTGTTTGTTAATGTTACCCTCTACCATGAGTGGCATTTGTACAGGGTGAAACTTACTGTAAAAAAATTAAAACAAAAGCTTTGAATTAATACTGGGAAAACTATTAACCTAATGGTTCATCCATAAAATTCCCTATTTCTTCATGGTTTTTCAAATCTTCCTTTACTTTATAATATGTGAATTGCAGTGAATTTTCGAAAAGATAATGAAGTAGTTTCTCTCTATCTTAACCCATCGCGATTTTGATTTCATGGTAGTTATTTTTTTTCCCTATAGAGCTATAGAGCTCAGTCTACCTTACGATTTAAACTGGAACTTGTCAGGAAGAATAGATGAATTATTTTCTTGTCTAAGGGCGATACTGCCTGAATAAAACAGTCGCGGTCGATAAAGGTCATACTGAACGCAAAGTGGGTTTTATTTTTGTCTCTCATTAAATAAGCAATTATGTAAACTTTATAATGTTTTCAATGGGATCTTACTGCTCAATGATTTTGAACATACATACAATTTAGAAATAATATTACTTATAACATGATACGGAGGATGTGCAGTGGATAGCAACTCGGAATAAAAGATCAGGGCGCCGAGTTCGAATTTCAGTTGAATTCCTTGCATTCACTTACGCACAAATACCCTTGGAAACGGTATTAATCAGTCGCTTTCCTCCACATATGGATTAAATAATAGGACAGATTAAGTTCTATAGCCTTGGCTGGCAACCAGTCTACCAAAGAAAGCAATGACAACCTACTGTGGGATAAACTTCTGCCTAGTCAGTTATGTATCTTTTGAGACATGATCGCCGAAAGCGTGTATCACGTAAGGCGCTTAACTGACTGAATATGCTACGGAAATCATCCATGCGGGGTTAGGGCTAGATTTGGGGTTGGGGTTAGGGTTATGGTTAGAGTTTAAAAACATGCTTTATAAACATTATGCACATTAAAAAAATTATGGAAATTATGAAAAAATTATAAAAATTACATATTACAAACTTCCTTCATAATTGCATTTCCTTTTTGCTTTTTGTACCCGTGTCAGTAACATAATTAGTACATGAGTTGCGCTATATCAATACCTTAGATAAATAATGAACCATTATTAAGTAAGCGAAGAAAGTTCTAGACGTGGTAAGAAAGAAAGCTACAAAAAAGGACTTCTTCAGGACGGAGGTTATCATGGCCTTCCACGTTTCCCTATCCCTGGTGGCTCTGAGCACGCCTTCTTCTGTTACACCATACAATTCTCGTTCCGTCATCTACCTGATTAGGTCCTTTAAATATGTTATCCGTTGCTTTCCCCTGTCTCTTTTCCCTTCTATCTGGCCTGTTAGTATCAGATTCTCCAAGCCCTCCTTCCTCATTGCATGTCCCAGAAACTTCAGCTGTCTCTTCCTGATGCTCAGCATTAATTTTCTTTTTGTTTCTATTATTTCCATCTTTTACAACAACCGCACATCCAGTGTTCGGAGAGAAGGGATAGGCAAAGAATGAGAAAAGTATAGATGGAAGGAGTGTAAAGACTAAGCTTTTGAAAAAAGTCCAATGAAAATTGATTTAAGGGAAGCGATAAAAATATGTTTCTGATGATAGAAAAAAGAGAAGTGTGGTGATTTTCTAAGTGCGGCCGAGATGTGGCACAAGAGCTAAAGTTCCCAACGAGGATCGAACTCACTATTCAATTGCAAGGATTCCAGCTAGCTAAACAAAATCAAATTGAGAAGAAAATTAAATGAGGTTAAGAAGACGTAAAAGGAAAAGACAGAAAGGGTCACTGGCCCTATTCATGTATATAAGTCAACAATGGAATTTTAAAATCTTCATCGGTATTCAGGAGGGCTAAAACAATTCTCGTGATCTAATTAGACACAAGTAATTCCCATAGGATGGATGGAACGTCCGGAGAATGTCTTTGATTGGTCTAAATTCTGTCTGCAGATTTCTTTGTGGACGTCCCTCCGACATCTTAGGTTCCGACTTTTAGATGGACCCGGTCCAAATTAGTGATTATCCATCGTAATGATTTCAATAAGGCCGAAGCGACATCACGAAGTGGACGAATTTGATAACAGAACATCAATATTTCTATTAATTTCATTCAAGCCTCACAACATACTCGAAGATAAAACGGGCAAGGCTTGTAGCTGCGTGGTTGAAAGTTCAATTGCAAGTAATGATGTCCATTGTGGCTATCAGCGAAAATTCTACTTCATATAACACAGGTTGAATCCATTTTTTTCCTAATGATCTTCAATGAATAATTACTGTCATCTACCATTTAACTTCTTCCAAAATTACGCTATTCAATTAACCGAGTTAGGTTTATTTTTGCGCTGATATATGTGGTTCTACAGAAGGATGATGGTAATACCATGAACGGGTCATACAACCAACGTGAGAGCATGAACTCAAGAAGGAAACTGACACTTAACATCAGAAAAAAGACAGCTGAAGTTTTTACAACATGTAATGAGGAAGGATGTATGTAATGAGGAGAGATGTGCGTTGTGGATATCGGTTCGGAACGAGAAATCGAGGAGCCGAGTTCGAATTCTGTTTGAATTCCTTGCATTCACTTACGCACAAATACCCATGGTAAAGGTATTAATCCGTCTCTTCCCTCCAGTTATGGGTTAAATAACAGTACAGATTATTTCTTTAGCTTTGCTATCAACCAGTCTACCGTAGAAAGTAATGGCAAACTACTGCGGGATAATCTACTGCCTAGTCAGTCATGTCTCTTTCGAGACATGATCGCCCAAAGCGTGTATCATGTGTGGCTCTTAACTGACTGACTGAATATAATAGTTAAGAACAATCAAAATGTCTACTGGGCATAAAGTTGGGGGATCGGGTTTCTTATTGTTATGAAGTAATAAACTGATCCCCCACTAATTATACTTAATATAATAATCTAACATAACCTATCTCTTTTCTTTCTAGCAATAAATCAAATAACAGGACAGATTAGATTTTATCGCCTTGGTTGGCAACCAGTCTACCGCAGAAATTAATGGCAACTATTGCGGAATAATCTAAGAAGAATTAAAATGAATCAGCACACGAGAATGAAGAAAGAGGACGATGTGCGACGCGACCTTATGTCCGGGTCGACTTGAAATGTCTGTCTTGTCACATTTTAACTTGTCTCTCCTGTTTCCATCTGACTGACTGACTGGCGCTGATCGGATCAAAGCCTTTATAGTCATTCAGTTTTTTGCACTGGATCGGTAAGTCCCTTTAGTCTTGCAAATCGCTTCCATTGGTCAGAAAATCAATTTAACCTCTACTTGCGAAATCTGGTTTCGACTTTTTCACATGGTCAATCCTTTTTCTATTTGTGAAAAACCAGGATTTCACACGTCACTTTTCAATTTTTGTAAAAGTGAAGAAGAAGGTTGCATTTAATTCTTAATTTCTGCCACAGATCAATCGCTAAAGACACTGGGAAGATGGGCGGTAACTTGTACTGTTCATGCAAGTATCTGACTTTTTCTGCTATCCACTTCGTTAATAAGAGCAAGATAAGGCGAGAGTGAAGTACTGAAGTCATTTTTTACCAGGAGCTGCCCAGTTTTAACATTCCCCTCTCGATAGAGTCCAAATGCATTTGTGTGTTCTTGTAAGTAATAAATTGTTTTCTTTCTTGTAAACCCTCTTTCTCACAGACGAATCGTTGCAAGCTTCTTGATACTTTATCCCTATTTCCACGGAAATGGTTCAGATAAACGACATTATATGTCCCACTAGTCCTAATGTTTGCAGCTAAGACCTACCATGCCACGCATATTTCACAGAACAACCATCATTCCAATCCTATGTTTTGTTGAGATGTGACTTCAAGGAGTTTCTTGCCACAAGAATGCTTTACCGATCGCTATAATGTTAATGTGTTCAAATCTCTGGTTAACTTTGTGGTTTTTTTTTTCTGGTTAAAATCGCCACGCCTCAATACACACGCTTTGGTTGTAATTCACAATTCCAAAATACTGAAAAACGGGATTTCACGTTATTTCGTGAGACCCGCCAGCATATAATCAGGCGCGCCCGCCATATATATATTTTTTCTTTTTAGCATCTAACAGGACCTTACATGCTACATGAACTCGTACAGATTGAGGTAAGTGAATGTGATGGATTGCCTTTATCTGGGTTTTAATTATAAGCCCCAAACGGCGTGAATTCAACAGAGTATCTCAAGAGTTTTGCAATATCGATATTCCTCCGACACCCACATTTGCGACAGACCAGAATTACTCGAGGAGAGACAACGTGTGACATGCCTCTTAGAACCCAAACTGCGCTTATTAATATCAGGTAAACCAAAATGAAATGACTCTTTTCATTGATACTGTTTTATGTTGTTGCGTGGGGATCTAGAGACGATACAACGCAACGTTATCCACATAAAGTGTGCTTCTTAATCAGTAACCTTTTATCTTGAGTGTCCCTCGGGTCTGATATAGGTTGAAGATCATTGTAAAACAAATCTTTCTTCTTCTTCTTTTCTTGCTACTCTCCTTTTTTCTTGATTTTACTTTCCTTCTTCGTGCGCCTTTTCGTGATATTTTTTATTATTCACTTTATTTCCCCCCCCCCCACCTTTTCTTATTCTTCTGCTTGTTCTGTTTATTATTATTACTATTAATATTAATATTAATAATAATTTTATTATTATGTTGTCATTTTTCATTATATTTCGATTTTAGCTATGGTCGCACTACCTACCAAGTCTGCACAAAAATCTGTGGTGTGTTGTTATGGCTACATGTCATGTTTTTTTCTATCTCCCCTAACATCCCTAGCGTTTCATAGACAAAGTCCCTTAGTGTAATTCTTTGTATATACCCTTAAACTGGGGTTCCCATGGATTCTTTCAATGTGTTGTTTTGTTCCATTTTTTTATCATTCCAAGTGCACCTACCATCACTGGTACGAATACTTGTTTTCAATTTCGACATTTTTTCTATTTCAATTTCCAGGTCTTTATATTTTGACAGTTTTTCAAATTCCTTGTTTGCTATGTTACAATCCGCTGGACAACCATATCAATTAATAGGCAATGTTTTTCTTTCTGATTTTTAACAATAATAATAATATTATTATTATTACTTTGTTTGGTTTATGTGTTATACACATTAGCTTCCCGGTCGTAAAGTCAGAAATGGCTTCATGACAGTTTTTACTGTCAAAATAAAAGAAAGAAATAAAGGTAAAATATTTTACATAGCTAACGCCCTTCGTAATGTGTGATCTGTACTTGTGAGAACATATTTTTTATTTCTTTTAATCATGTGAATCCTTTCAATGAACCTATCGGAACTATTTCCAATCAATCCAAGGGCTCCAAACACATTTGGAATTATTATTATTACTATTATTATTGTTATTGTTGTTGTCGTTGTTATTGTTGTATATGGCGTCTCTTGTATAAATATTTCCTCCGGGGTCACAAGCAGATATCAAGCTTCAGAAATGCTATCATGACATTTTCCACTGCCTATCGGTGTAAGAAAAGAAAAAAAGGCGTAAAGCCCAACGTCAGTTGTATGTTTGGAATTTTAATATTTTTTTCCCATTTTTGAAAATTTTAAAACGCCTGCTCCAGTAAAATATTTCCAAAAAAGAAATTACACTTTACAAATGTGTTATAATACAGCATGAATCACTGTATCTGATTGTGTCTCATGATACCGCAAAGAGAGCTACAAGGGTTTCGGAAATAAATCATCAAAATTAGTTTAATTAGCGAAATCGGGGAAGAGGTGTTACAGATCAAGTTTTTCGTATTGAGATTTTCTTTTATGATTATTCACTGTAAACTTCATCATCAATATACACCACCGGCCATAATTATTACGCCGCCACAGATTTTAAAATAAATGAAACATTTCATATTATTTATAAATCTAAATGAAAATAGAATGGTTCTTTTGTTATTGTTACTTTGCAAAATTTTACAAGGCAAGGAAGCAAAGATGAATTTGTCCGAATCACCCTAAATGTCCTTCATTCTTTCATTGATGAAACTGCAATATAGGTAATCTAACCTAAACTTATTTATAAATGGAACTTTGTCTGTGTGTGTGTGTGTGTGTATGTGTGTGTGCGTATCCGTTACCTGTAGACTCCGAAACGGCTGAACCGATTTTCTTGAAAATTTACAGTTGTACTATAAGCATCTGTCACCATTATTAGCTAGGTTTTGTGTCGAGATAACCCCAATGAATATCGAATATTGATAATCGAAAACATCGGGTTATAGAAGGAGTTGGTCCGATTTTAATCAAATTTGATACACTCATAGACAAAGACATAAACTATATTCAGAAGTTTCAAGGTTGCAGTTCTTACAATAGTGCAGAAAATTAATAATAATAATAATATATATATATATAAGGCAAGATGTTTGTGTGTGTGTCTGTTTATCTGTCTGTATGTCATTTATACAAATCCACAATTTTTCATCTGATTCTCATCAAACTTCACACAAATATTCTTTAGGCTGAGTCTGAGCTCCAGGACCATGGATTAGTTTTAAAGCTTTCATTACACCCGAGCAACGCCGGGCTATCCTGCTAGTTATTGAATATTTATAAAGTAATTTGATGCACATGTTATTGTGCAATATTAAAAGAGGAACCATTCTATTTTCATTTACACTTATTCAATTAGTAACAAATATTAGAAAATAATATGAAATACATCATTTTATTACCACTGGGGTCGCCTAATAATTATGGCCGGTAGTGTAATTCTTCTTAGTATTTGTCTATATTTCTGCGATGAGGTATTATTTACAGTATTTACATTATTCGGACTATTCTTCTTCTCTTTGTTGACATTTGTACAACGTTTCAGCCGTTGTACTATCCGGCCTTCTTCAGCTGCTAGGAATTTCGGACAGAACCGTTTATTACAATCACTTGGGTATATCGTCTCCATCCCTTGCGTAGAGCCTCTTCTGGTTGTCATGAGTTACCTCCCTCTAACCCTGTCAGTTACTTGTTCTCACATTGAACACAACATTTTGGGTCAAGTCATTTGAACTAAATAACCTCTATATCCACTGCGCCATGTGTCCTTAAGATGATATACCCCAGTGGTTGTAATAAAGGGTTCTGTTCGAAATTCCAAGGGCTACATAAGAGTAAAAAGATTAGCTAGGAGGAGAGTAAAGAGAAAGACGAACCAGTTAGAAGGGAAAAGAAAAGGATAGGAATACAGGTGTGATGACATTTGCAAAGGTGGAGAGAAAGAAAAGGATATACAGGGCGTTGTGGAAAGAACTAGGGTCAAGTGGTAAAGAGATGAGTATTGACATTGCATTTACATTCCTGGAGGTTGTAGGCGTCAGGAAAGCAAGAATATGGAAGCCAGTTAAGGATGGGAATACAGGTGTGAAGACAGTTGCGAAGGTAGAGAGAAAGGAAAAGATATACACGGTGATGTAATAAGAATTAGGGTTAAGTGGATAAGAGATGGGTATTGACATTGCATTTACATTCCTGGAGGTTGTAGCCGTCAGAAAAGCAAGATTATAGAAGCTAGTTAAGGATGGGAATACAGGTGTGATGACAGTTGCAAAGGTAGAGAGAAAGGAAAGGAAATACAGGGTGGTGTAGAAAGAACTATAACCAAGTGGTAAAGAGTTGGGTATTGACATTGCATTTTAATTTCTGGAGGTTGTTGCCGTCAGGAAAGCAAGGATATGGAAGCGAGTTCCACAGTCTGGAATGCGAGAAAAGAAGCAGCAGAGGTAGAATTGTCGTCTGCATTTGGTTAATCTAACTGTGAATGGGTGGGACCCAGTTGCCAGTCTGGTTGCACGAGTAAACACCTGTTGCAAGGGCACCAGTGACTTAAGTTCGTTGGAGCAGAAGACATGAAAGTATTTATAGAACAGAGGGAAGCCATATCCCGTCACTGTAGGAGTGGCTGGAGTCCGGCCGCCAAGTCGGTACATATCACATTACTGATTCTCCTTTGGAGCCTGTCAAGAACACTGAGATGAACAGCAGGGGCGCCTGACATTAGATGACAGTAGTACTCCATGCACGGATGAATGGTTGATTTGTATATGTGCAGGATGGATTCAGGCGAAAAAAACATCCTGGCTCGACACAGTGACCCAAGCTCCCTAGATTTTTCTATTTCACATACCCCGAGTCTCTTTTTTTCGTGTTTTTTTTTTTGGGGGGGGGGTCACTTTTACATCTTTTAAATATTTATCGCAATTTTCGAGTCTCATGTCTTGTCTCATAATTCGTTTCTCGTTTTCACATTTTTTTCTTTCACGTTTTGGCCTGTTTTCTAAATCTTTTGATTACCATTTTTTACAAGTTTTTAAAGTTTTTTTTTCCCTATATAGTTTATTCACATTTGTTTTTCCTTCACCATCTAACTTTTTCTTCTGTTTATCGTTTTTATTTTCTTTCCTTCAAGTCTGTTCTTCTATCTTCTATGTTATCTCCATAAACCTTTCCACTTACTACTCTTCTTTATTTTTTTCCGGCATTTTTGTTGTCTTTCTAAGGCTTCTTCTTTTTTATCGTCTTCTTATTTTGGAATTTGTTATTTTTCTTTTTATTCTTTGTAGTTGTTTTTGTAGTTGTTTGTTGTTGTTCTTTTTCATCCTGTTTCTCTCTTTTGGTTTTTGTATTTTTATTCGCGTTTTTATGTTTATTGTTTTTGTTATCTTCTTCTTCTTCTTCTTCTTATCTTTTTCTTTCCGTTTTGCTATTTTCCTTTTTTGTTCTTATGCTTATTGTTTTTGTTGTTGTTGTTTTTCCTCTTTTTCTTCTTTTTCTTCCTCTTCTCGTTCTTTTCATTCTGCTATTTTCGTCTTGATTTTATGTTTGTTGTTGTTGGGCTTCATCTTTTGTATCTTGTTTTTCTCATCCTTCTTCTTCTTCTGGACTTTCTCCGCTTTTTCATTCTGTTTTTTATTTTTTTTATTTTTCATTTCGTTCTTATGTTTATTGTTATCTTCTTTTTTTTCTTTCTCCTCTTCTTCTTTGTGTTTTATTATTATTTTTTTGTTCTTATGCTTGTTTTGTTGTTTTTGTTGTTTTTGTTGTTGTCGTTGATTCGCTTTTTCGTCTTTTACCTGCTCTTCTTGTTTACGTTCTTCTATTTTCTTGTTGTTTTTATGTTTGTTGTTGTTGGGTCATCATCATCATTATCATCATCATCTTTTCTTGCTGCTCTTTATTTCATTTTTTTCTACTTCATATATTTGTTTTTTTCCTTCTTTTTTCCTGTTCCTCTCCTTTTTTTTTCGTTCCTGTATTTTCTTTTTGTTTTCATGTTATACTTCTTCAACTTCAACTTCTTCTTCCTCAACTTCTTCCTCTTCCTCAACTTCTTCTTCTTATTATTGTTAGTAATAATAGTATTTCAATAATCATGAGAATTGTTGCTTTTGTTATTTTTCTAATTCTCGTTGTATAAACGCGTGAAGAAATCACGACTCAATGTTTTTAATAGCGACATTCGAAATTATCTATAGCATCAAAGACAATTGGCGGACCAGAAGAACGTAATCACGTCTTGACTCGGGGCAGATTGACAGCTAACCAGATAGGATACGAGAGGGGCTTGCGGGGTGTTCAGGGATGGGAAATACAGTTGTCAATGTATCTGAAGACTGTTCGAGAACTCTCCAGTTGATGGAAGAAGCAAAGGTGCGCATGATCGCCTCGGGCTTCCACAGTGTTGAGTGGTTGAAACGCTTCAGTTTTGACATTCTTTTAAACGTGGGGTTGGTTTCATTTTTAGCCTGCAGTTATCAGTCTTGGAGGGCAGGTGGAAGTGATGAAAACGTGTTAATTAATATGCATGCATCCATACAGACGTCGACGCGCGCCCAGGCTCAGGGAAAACAGACGAACGAATAATGGTATAAGTAAACGGATACAAGAATAAAGTGATAAACTATATATATATATATATATATATATATATATATATATATATATATATACATACATGTTTATATATATATATATATATATATATATATATAGTTTATCTCTTTGCTCTTGTATCTGTTGTATATATATATAGAGAGAGAGAGAGCGAGAGGGAGAAATAGAGATAGAGATAGAAACATGTGTAGGCTGAATTAATTCAATTGTGCGATAAACAATAGTAAGTCTTACTAAAAACAAAATATGGCTGGAAGCATAATGGCTGGAACACACACAAACACACACACACACATATATATATATATATATAGGGAAAACTACTAAAATGTTGTAAGTTAAAAATATATTTTTTGACAGTATTTATTTATTTCTATTATTATTATTATTATTATTATTATTATTATTATTATTATATATTGATATTTCAGACCGGCCTCGGCCTTTCATCAGAAACAAATGATTTTAAAATTTAAACTAGAAGCGTCCGTCACGTGATGCAGAAAGCAACAGTCTGAACATTTTAAAACGTAAATCTAACTGTAATAATACTTTTAAATGTTGTTTGAAAGAAAAAAAATTAAGTGTATCTAAAAAATACTTACCTATTGAAATATTTATAAAGATTCAATATGCCTAAGCATATTTAACCGTAGCTTATATGTATTTAATTTTAAAATCTATTATTTTTCTTTCGTTCTGCGTGAGTATGTGGAACTAAAATCGGAATCTATCAGTAAACATTTGCAATGTTCTAATGGTTGTTTGAAGTGTTCAGCTATGGGGGAATAAGGGTTGTTTTGGCGTATTTGTGATTATTAAAACGGAATCTAAAACTGTTTCATGATTCACTAATATATCCACTATTTAGACATATTGAGCGGAAGAGAAAATATATTTTGGCTGTCAAAGGTGAGGCGTGGTGGGTGTAATTTGATGTTGGTGTTGGGTATTTATATATCTATCTATCTATCTATATATATATATATATATATATATATATATGTGTGTGTGTGTGTGTGTGTATTTACAGCCTTTATGGCCAGTTCTTTGCATTTAACAAAGAAAAAAATAAGGAAATGTATATGGGTTGGATGTGCGTTGTGGTGCAGTGGATATCGGCTCGGAATGAGAAATCGGAGAGCCGAGCACAAATACCCTTGGGAAAGGTATTAATCCGTCTATTCCTTCCAGTTATGGGTTAAATAACAGGACAGATTGAGTTCTATAGCCTTGATCGGCAACCAGTCTACCGCAGAAAGCAATGGCAACCTACTGCGGGATAATCTTCTGCCCAGTCAGTCATGTCTCTTTCGAGACGTGATCGCCCAAGCGTGTATCACGTATGGCACTTAACTGACTGATATGGGTTGGATGGTGTAGATGATGGATGGGCTAGAAGAGGGACAGGAATTGCTATATGGTAAACATATCTGTATTAGTAAAGTATACGGCTACAAATATTTTTGTATTTAAATTTAGAGTTTATATTTTATATATTTTTCATATTTAACTTTTCTTAAAAATTTAGGAAATGTCTTTTTTATATAAAACATTAATCAGATCACAATTTGTAGTATGAAATATAAGTAAAATTAGAGAAATGTGTGTGTGTATATATATATATATATATATAGTCATCCGCAGACAGATCTGTTTCGCTGTATCACAGCTCATCAGTACAGTTAGACATCCAATTGGTTTTTCACCCAGGATTGATACCCGACCGAATTGGCGTCAGTCGGCGGTTCTACCTCTGGGCTACGGGCGTTCGGTAGAAGAAGGCAGACTTTTTAACGTATACATTATCGTTATACACGCCCAATAGCGAGAGTGTTATAATTCATTAGTGAATGAGCGATGCGTACATGCCAGATTAGCTACTGTTTTTCAAAGTCTTGGGTTTTTTTTCTTTCTCAAGAGTACTTGACTTTTTGTTCATGTACTTCGTTTGTTTTTTGTTTTATTTTACTTCCCCTTCTTTTCCCTCCGAGTTCGTCCTCGGTGTGTTGTACAAGACGATTTATATTATAGCTTAATTAGTACGATAAAATTCAGCCGTAACTTCTACTCCAACTGTTTCTTTCCTCGCACTTCCCGACTGTGGAATTCTCTTCCACATGATTGCTTCCCCGACGGCTACAATCTCCAGGAGTTTAAATGTAAGGTCAATAGACACCTCCTAACACACTAACCTGCTCCCATTCTATCAAACACTCTTCCCATCTGCCCAACCCTCA